>CM053571.1:3357676-3477864 GCA_028646485.1 Cryptoprocta ferox
GGAGGGGTGACCTCACGGTCTGAGCGCACGCACAGAGCGCCGCCCCACAGAAGGGCGGATGCCAGGCAGCAGCAAGCGTCTCAGCGGGAGGTGTGCAGGCTGATGCCGGGCACCTGTGCCCCGGCCCGATTCGAGCGTCAAGTCAAATATTCTGCTGTGGCTCCTCCTGGGCAAGGCCCGCCTCCGTCCTCGGAAACGACACTCCGCCTGGGCTGGGGGGGGACACAGCGGTGTGGAGTGGCGAGGGGCTGTGCCGCGTTGCCCCTCGGTCCCTGGGAGTGGGCCGTGGGGAAGGTGTCCTTCCACGGCAGGCCTCTCGCCCCGTGCAGGAGGGGCTGGGGCGGCGGGGCAGGGCCCAGGTCATGGTGGGGAGGGGGGCACAGGCGTGGACGACACAGGCCCACCGGCAGTTGCAGCTCAGCCCCCTTTGGCTGAGTCACAGAAATCCCTGTCATTGACTTCCAGTCTGTGGAAGGAGGCAGGTGCCTCCTGGTGGCCGCTGGAGGGTGGGGGGGAGGGGGTCCCGCGCAGCCGCACGTGGCCAGAGTGGAGGCGCACGGCCAGTCCTCAAGCCCTCTCTCTGCCCTTCTAGAAGCCACGCTGGCCAGGCCTTGAGGGCTGCTGCTTCCCTTCCAACTATCTGGCCAGGGTGGACCCAGGCCCAGCCCCCACATGCCCCACAGAACCGAGCTGACTCAGCCGCGGGGCCCCCTCAATCCTCCACGGCTCAAGGTCACCGCAAGGAGCCTGCCCATGTGGACCTTGCTTCCCCCCCTCCCTTTGGTGTCAATGCCAGCCCCGCCCACCCGGAGTCCTCTGACTCCTCCGTGGGCTCCCCTCCCTACCACAGTCCTTGAGGCTGGCTCTGTCCCCGCCACGAGCACACACAGCTAGAGGTTCGGGCCTTGAGCCGGCCAATCGGCCAATCGGAGAAGGCGTGGGAGTTTTCCGTGGGGCAGGGCGGGCTGGGGGCTGCGGGTGTGGCCGTCTCTGCCTGCCCCAAAGGGGTGACACAGGGAAGAAAGCAGCCGGCAGTAACGGGGGAGGCAGAGTCCCGGGACCCCCTTCGATGCAGCCATGCCCGATGCTGGCCCAGTTCCTGGATTTGGGTCACACACAGGCGGTAACACCCCCTGGGCCCCAGCTGGGCCGGCTTGGGCTTCGGTCACCTGCAGCTAAAGCTTCCTGACTAACTGGGAGACTCGGTCTTGAAAGGACCTTCACTTTGGGGCACGAGTGGTCCCCAGGGCTCACAGAGCGCTCCTCACCCTTTCACAGCATCAGCGTGCCCACCCAGCGACCCCCTCAGGCCCCCACGACGTGCACATATGATCAGAGGGTGAGGGTGGGGCTTCGCATTCCTTTTCCTACTCTGTGGCTACCAGACTCCTACTCATCCTACAAAACTCAACTCAGGCCTTAGCTGTCCCAGGACGGGCTCCGTGAACTCTCCTCCACCACACCCCTGCTGTTGTCTTGTGCCTCCACAGCCCCAGGCACCCCTCCCTTGCCCTGCTGTGTCGTCCATGCGCATTCTAGGACCGGCTCACACCTGGAATGTAGCGAATGATAGCACCTCAAGGTGATGAACATTCTGCTCCAACAAGTGTGTGGCTGAGGCTGCCCTCGACCATGAACTGCCCCTCCCTCCGCTCCCAGCTCTCCACAGTGCCCGGGATGCCAGGGCGTAGGGATGTCTGGGTGCAAGTGTGGAGGCCAAGAGGACAGAGTGCTGCCAGGAAGGCTCCCCAGAGGCGGAGAGGCTGCACCTGGCCTCCGGGGCGGCTAGTGGGGGCGAGGCGAGGCATGCCCGTGTTTGTGCAAGAACGCCGGGGCGCCCCGGGGCAGAATGTGCATCTGCTGGGCTGTGGGACTTCGGGCGGATTTCTCATCCTGAAGACGGGGAGACAAAAAGAACACCCATAAAAGGTCAGGTGACATGACAGTGCCGGGCATGTGCTCACAGAAGCTGGCCGCGGTGGCTGCAGTGGAAGGCTTGGGTGACGGTGACCGGGGAAATGGGGCTGCGGGAGGGGCGTCCTGGAAGGAGGCCCGCCGTGAGCAGAGGCTGGGTGCCACGCGCTCCAGGGTGGCCGTGGTCTCCGTGGCTGCAGGGGGAGGGGCACTTCTTCGGCCAGTGAGCTCCCAGGCGTGACAGACCAAGCCGAGGCTGTGAGCCAGTTGGGGGAGGACTGGGTGGCATCTGGCCCGGGAGTCGCTCCCTCTGGGAGGCGGGCCCCGTGCTGGGCAGGACCGCAGGCTGGCCTTGGCCTCCTCAGGCCGCACAGCCCTGGGCTCCCAGACCCCGTTGAGCCCCGCAGGGTCCGTCGGTGCAGGTGAGCCCACCAGGCTCGGCCCGAGTCCCGCCGCCACCCCCCCTCCCCCCCAGGCCAGGCCAGCAGCCGCCCCGCCCACTGCCAATGGGGCGATCTCCCCTGTCACACCACCTACCCCTCACAGGGACACGGGTCAGCCAGGCTAGAAGAGCCCGTGGCTCCCATGCCCGCCTGCTCGGACCCAGTTCCCATCTGCTGCCCACCCGCCCGTGGCCATCCCCACGCTCCCTGCCCACTTTGCCACCAGTTGGTGCTGGTGAGTCTAGAGCTTTGGGGGTGGGACTCCGTGAGGCTGAGCGACACCTGCAGTGCTCCCTTGGGACGGGGCTCCCAGAGGATCTAGGATAACGCTGTGTGGCCCTGGACACGAGGTTGACCTCTCTGGGTCTCAGTGTCCCCGTCTGGGCAGGGGGGTGGGAAATCTGATTCAACCCCTGCTGTGGGATCCGATGAGACCACTCCTCCCACCTGGCGCGTGACGGACGGGTAACGGGGGCTTTCATCCGGGGCCTTCGGCCCTGCTGGTCGTGACCTCGGGCCACACAGCCTTCTGCAGCCTGGAGTGGGGGGCCCCCTCCACTTCTCAGGAGGGACACGGTGAGACCGCTGGGGGGCAGAGGGGAATGTGGCTGCGTGGAGGGGGTGGCCAGCCTCACTACCCAGGGTTAGTTTCTGTTTTACAGATGGGAAAACTGAGGCTCAGAGAGACACAGGTGATGTGGCCCAACGCCATGGTGGGTGTTAAGTGCAGGTGGACATGGGACTGCGCCTCAGCCCAGTAGTCAGACCCCCGAACAGTGCATGGGAAGGGCCAGGGGGGCGGTCCTTCCGGTGACTGGAAAGTGGGGTGTCCCACGTCCCGCTCTCCCCTCCCCCACCAGGCACCAGGGCACCGCACCCACCCAGGGGGTGTTGTGGGGGGAGAGGGGGCCCTGCCTCCTGCGCGGGTGGCCGGGCTGATGCTGAATCCACCCCATGCAGCCAGGAGACCCCGCAGCCAGCCCACTGGGGCCTCGGGACTGCAGGGGACCGCGCCCCAGACCCCCGCCCACAGAGGCAAAGCGCAAGGAGGCGCCGCCCTCCCCGGCCCGCTGCAGTTCTATTGGTCACTGGGTGCCACCTGGTGGTCACCTCGGACGTCACCACGGAGGCTGGACCAGAGCCGCTGCATGTGGAACACGCATGAAAGCGGTCCCCCCGGACCCTCAAGTTCACGTCCTCCTCATGGTGCACGTGGGGAAACTGAGGCTCACAGAGGGGCCAGGGACTCCTCGGGTCCCTCGGGGAGGGACAGAGGCCGGTGCTCCTGATGTCAGACTAGCGCCTGTTTCCTGCAGATTGTGCTCAGAGGACCCCCGGCTGGGCGGGAGGGTCAAGATGGACTTGTGCAGGCCCCGGCCACGGGGTGTGGTCTGTGTGCTGCGGCCCAGCCCTGCCCCTGCCCTGCTGTCCCAGCAGCCTCTTCGCATGCGCTGCTGGCCGCGACCCATGAGGAAGTAGCACCAGAGCTGGTCTCCGCCCCGTCCCCAGGCCCACCTTGCTTGGCTGCCAGCCTCGGACCTGACGGTCCATCGCGGCAGGAGGAAAGCGCTGCTTTAGCTGCAGAAGCACCAGGAACTGTGATCGGCTCCCCTCCTGAGGGGCCCCGGCCCCGAACCTGCGTCCGGTCCCTCACAGAAAACTACAGTTCACCGTCCGGCTCTACACCCCATCTTGGGACCCAGCTGCTGTCCACAAGCCAGGCCTGGTCCCGGCCCCCGTGGGGCCCCAAGGTCAGTCCCTGGGGTACCTTACACGGAGGGTGTGTCCTCACCAGCTCCGGACCTTCCCAGCCTGGCTCCTCTGTCTCGGTGACTGTCCCCCTGTCGATCCAGAGAGACCTGGGCCACCCAGTCAACCCCCGGGTCAACCCCTTCGGCGTCACTGCCCAGGGATCCTCAGACACACACACACTTAAGGTCACCCCAACTGTCCAGGCATAACCGCTTTGGTCTGAGCCTGGTAGCCGCCACCTCAAGGGGCCCTCTGCCTCGACGGGGCCCTCTGGCCTCTTGGTGGCCACAGGGAAATGCAGAGCGGCCAGACTGGGCCGGGCTACAGATTGCTAGGGCGGCTTCTTGGTGGAAAACGCCCGCTGGTGCGACTTGGCCAGCTGGGCGGGTGTCTGAGAAACTGTGGGTTACACTAAGTCAGAGGCCCTATTCAGGCCTTGTCAGAGCCTTCCCTGGGCTCCTCAATTCCAAGAGAGGACGCTGTAGGCAGCTGCTCTGGATGTACTTATCCAGGGAGCCCATTGAATCCAAGGCCTTTTCAGGGGATAGCCAGCTCCCTCCTCAGCCTGGCCCCCAGGGTCCCCAGGGGCTGCTTCCTGCCACCCACCTGCCCTACTGCCACTCCCACCAGTGTCCCTCGGAGTGCTGGGCTCCACACCAGCCGACCATGTGCTCGCTCTAATTCCTTTCTTCATTCATTCATTCATTCTCTCATTCATTCATTCAGTGGGTATTTTTTGAGCACCAACTGTTTTCCAGGCACTGGGCTAGGAGCTGGCGATACTGCAAGAATAAGACACCACAAATCCCTGGAGGTGTGGGGGGACTCCAGCCCGGTGGTGGGGGGATGGGCCGTGTCCAGGAAGATCTAGAACATGGGGGTGGGTAGTGCAGGGAAAGCGGGAGCAGCCTGACGGCTGGGACATCACTTGGGCCTGGGTGTCCTCCCAGGAACACAAACAGGTTCGCAGATGAACGTCGTTCCGGTCGGCATGGCCCTCCCCCCTCCTGGCCCATTTCGGGCCCCCCAGCTGTCCAGGGTCTGACATGTGCATCTTGGCTCTGGCTGCTGCCACCCCTCCCCCTCTAGAGAGAGAGGCCAAGCTCGGCACCTCCACTCAGTTGCATGGGGACCCCCAGGCCCCCGCCCACTCTGGCCCCTCAGACCCTGCCTGCCCCAGCAGGAAACCACATCAGGGAGCCCCATCTCTGCTAAGTGACACTGAGTGGGCACAAGGTCTCTGCCAGGGGGCCACAGTCATGACCCAGGCCCTGCCTCACCCCCGAGGACACACCCCCTCCAGGCTCCTCTGCTGGGGGGTCACCCCCATCTCCAGGTCTGCAAACAACCCAGTGCCCCTCATTCTCCCATGCTTGGGGGGGGCCTCCCCCTTCCTGCAGGGAGCCTGGCCTCAGGGCAGCCGGCTGCGTGGGTCCCTTGAATCCTCGCACGTGGAGGGTCCCCGTGCCCCTCACAGGTTTGCTCTGGGTGTGGTTGTGCCAGTGGGGGGCAGTGACGCTGAGGGCTCAGTGACGGTGAACAGGACACTACCAGCTGTGTCCCCTGGGGCTCAGCGCCCTCTGGGAGTGGGACCATGGCAGGGGCGGCCCCAGCCTGTTGGGCTGCCGTGGGGGAGGGGGGAATGCTGGAGACACTACTTAGTCTGTAGCACAGGCCCCACTCGCTAGAGGAGCAGAAGCGTCCCCAGAGTCCCCTCCCCTGGGTTGACCTTGAACCTGAGGCATCTGGCCCAAGAGCAGTCATCCCCGCCACAGCCTCGGGCCCAGGGAGTGGGGAGGGGCGTGGGCAGTGCTCACGGCCGCCACTGCCTCTCACCGCCACACGGTGGCGCTGTTGGAAAACGCACAGTCCGAGGGCAGAGCCGCTCAGCAGCGGGCGGAGCCGGGGGCGGGGGGGGGGCGGTCCTTGGCTGCGCGGTCAGGGGAGGGGGCCATACGGGGGTCCGGGGACAGCCGCAGGACAGGACAAGACAGAAGGAGGCACTCACCCTCTTGGCGGGGCGGGGCCCAGCCCAGCTCCGTGGGAGGGGGCGCTTTCCCTCCCTGGGTCCTTCCTTCATGAAACCCATTACAGAACAGACTCGATGACCGGGTGGCATATAATGACTCTAATATCCAGGACGGGTTCATTATTACAGAGGTCACGGCTTGTATATTATTATTCATTGTACATATTGTATCCATACAACGTTTTCAAAAGTTCATGTGACGCCATTTGCCTTTTACAAAAGACCTATATTTAGCACCTGTTTTCGCTAACTGAAAAAAAACCCGAAGAGGATTTCTCCTTTTACGAAAAAAGGTGAGAAGGGAAAAGAGCCTCCGGCATGGGTTTCGCAGTGCGCCGGTACAGACGCAGTGCGCGTCCTGAGCGGCCGATCAGCGAGCGGCCCCGCCCAGCTCCTTGCGGCGCGGGTGGGGGGTGCACACTCAGCGACCAGCCGCTCGGCTCTGAACGCCGTCTGTGGGCCTCTGCGCCGAATCCCGCGT
The DNA here is from genome assembly GCA_028646485.1 of Cryptoprocta ferox. Classification (NCBI taxonomy): domain Eukaryota; kingdom Metazoa; phylum Chordata; class Mammalia; order Carnivora; family Eupleridae; genus Cryptoprocta; species Cryptoprocta ferox. The sequence continues at coordinate 3,364,296 of CM053571.1, forward strand.
TATTTTGTGCCTCCGTTAGCAAGGCGGCTCCTAGGAGTACGGGAAAGTCTAAGAGACGGGATTTGGTAGGTCTGCAAACACCCGAACCTTTTCCCTATAAATTAATGGTAATTGTGTCTTTGCTTTACGGCATTTCCGGTTAACGGAAGTTTTCATAGGAACGCTCTGCTTCTGGATAGCGGGGGAAACCTGTATTCATTTTTTCCTTCGGATTTTACAGGAAACTGAAATTAAACCTCTTGTGGGCCTTAGCCCTGTGCCCACCAGACCGATGGACAGGCCAGCCCTGCCATGTGACCCCCAGAGTGAGGCCCCGGGAGATGCTGGGCCTCTGCCGCCTCACCTAAGTCCCGGCCCTGGGTGCCCGCCCCAGCCCTCAGTGCCCTGTGGCCCTGGCCCGGCTCTCAGCACAGTCCCGGCCTGCTGGGGAGCTCACAGGGCGCGGGGCCGAGCCCTTGCCCAGCCTCACCTGCTGCCCAGCCCCAGGCCAGAGCCACCGCCCAGATCGGGCAGCGGGGGGGGGCGCCAGACGCCCGGGACTCGGGGCCTCCTGCGTGGCCCCCGGCCTCCCGTGCCCACCGGGCCCCCCTCCAGCCAGAGCTGCGCTCTCGGAGCCGCTGTCTCCTGATGACGTCAGGCCGTGCTACCCAGGATGGGGAAACGGAGGCTTGGTGAGAAGAGCTACTGCCCCGGGCCTGTGTCCCTGAAGGTGGGGCCCTTCCCGCCACCCAGCAGGGCCTCCCAGCGCCCGATGAGGGCACCAGAGCAAACCGGCTGCCCTGACCCGGCTGCCCACGCCCTCCAGGGGGTCTCAGGACCAAACTGCTTCCACATGTGGTCGACCACACGAGGGGCAACCCTGCCCACGCCCCTCCCCCCCCACATCACTCAGGCCCACGTTTTGCTGGGTTCCGACACCCTCGTCTCCAGGGATAGCCAGGTGGCAGAGGAGGCTGGAAGTTGGTTGGTTGGAATGTGGCAAGAGACGCAGGGTGATCCAGGTAATCCCTTCCTCCAGGAAGCCATCCCTGACTACAGGGCCGGGTCCAGGGCTCCTTGGGGCTCTCCCAGCCCTCAGGAGGCCCCAGCCACGGAGGTGATCACAAGGAATGGCTGCCGCATGGCCCGGGCTGCCCCCCACCAGGCTGTGGGCTCCAACTGCAGGGCTCGATCCATCGGAAGTGCTGGGAGGGAAAGGTTAGACTCGGCGTCGGCTCACACGCAGACTACCACGGTCCGAGGTGGCGCCCGAGCTGTGGACACCCGGGGGGGGGGGCAGGAGGGGTCCAGGGGAGGACCTGCACAGGTATGAGCACGGAGTGTCTGGAGGAAGGGGTTGGGCCCCCCGAAGCTCTGAGGCCTGGCACACGGAATGGGTCTGCACAGAGGACAGGCTCAGACACGGTGTCCAGGGGACACGAGTGGCCAGGCTCTGCCACTGACTGACCACAGGTGAGGAAGTGGGCAGTGCCCAGGTCTCCCACCCACGCTGGTGCCAGCGGACGGCGGGGGCAGCGGTGAGGGGTGGACACTCTACGGAGGTCTCTTCTCAGAGTCTCGATTGCAAACTCCTACACAGCCGTCAAGATCCAGCTCAAATAGCTCCTGGTGTCGTTAGGCTTCTCCACCTCTCAGGGCCCCTGCCCTGGGCGCCCACAGTCCCGGACTCGTGGGGCAGCAGAGGTTCCCGGAAAGTGGGCGGGTGTAGAGCCCCGGAGGTGGGGGGGGGGCAGGATGCTCAGGACGGAGGCTGGGGCCAAAATGGTGGCTTGGGGACAGTCATGGTGGGAGGGGCCAGGGCGCCAGGAGCAGGGCCCTAACGCCTGCACATGACCGAGAAGCGTCCCTCTGCAGCCTCTTCGGGGCCCTGTCACAGGGTCCCCGATCCCGGATCCCTGTCCGAGGACTGTCCAGGTCTTGTCTGTTCTCCTGTCAGGCTGGGACATTCGGGGACCGTGCCCGTGTCCAGTTCAGCCTGGAGCTGCGTCTCACAGAGGGCGCTGGGCGGACGGGGGGCCGGGCCTCATGGGGTCTGTGCCAGGCACCGGGGCACAATGTGGATTCCCCTCCCCCGGGGGGCCGGCATGCACAGGCCTCTTCCGGTAGCCCGGCTGGACCTGTGGGGACAGGCACGCAGTGGCCATGGACAGGAGGCCTCCAGGAGACACGTGAGTGGACACTTCGGCCCCAGGACGGCCGCCCCAGAAACCGCCCCAAAGGAGCCGGGCGAGGGACCTGGGGGCTTCTGAGCGCGAGGCCCTGAGGTGGCCGGGCGGGGGGTGGGGGGCAGGCCCTGGCCTGAGCTTGGAGCTGCCGATGGGGGTCCACGCCCCCTGCAAGGGGGGCTTACAGGGGCCTCTCTGTAGGACGGGGGTTGAGAGACACGTCCGGGGCCTGTACCCAAACAGGGCGTGAGCGCGGTGCAGGAGGGGCCGGGGGCTGGGGTCCAGGACCGACCCCCTGGGGAAGGCCCACAGGCCGCTGGATAGGCAGGGGGCGCGCCTGGGGACCCCCACCAGCCCACACCAGCTCCCGGGCCAAGTCACACGCACGCCCACGCCCACGCACGCCCACGCACACGCTCCTCCGCGGCCGACGTGCCCCCTTCCCACGCCGGGCCCGGGGCTGCGGCAACGAACAGGGCGCGATTCCAGAGTCACAGCAGAACGGCCTTTATTGAAGTCGACGTGCAGCCTCCCGCCCGCGTGGCCCGCGTGGCCCCGGAGTCGCCTGGCGGCCGAGGGGGCGGCCCTCCCGCGGGGACGCGCCGCTGGGCTCCTCGGGGAAGGCAGTAGGTTGTATAGTTATCTTCCGAGGGGGCAACATCACTGCCCTGAAACCACACAACCTACTACCTCACCCCGCCGGCGCCCGGGGGGCGGGAGGCGCCGCGGTCCCGCCACTGCCCCTGCCCCGTGGTCACCGGAGCCGAGCCGGAAGGCCGGGCAGGTGCAGGGCAGGAGGGACCACACCGATGACACCTCGGCTCCCCCCCCACGGGGAGCCCAGACGCCGAGCCGGGCAGGCTGCGGGGGGCGTTGGCGGGTGTGCTGAGCTTCCCCGTGGGTGTCCCTGGGGCCCTGCCCCGCAACCCCAGCCACGTCCCAGCTGCCCCTCGTCCTCCCGTGCCCACGGCCGGCCGCGGGGATGGCTCGCGGTGCAGTGTGGGGAGACGGGTAGGGTCCACTTTGAGCCCTACCCCCGCTCTGGACGCCTCACACAGTATCATCTTCCATCCTCATTTGTCCCCATTTCACAGATGGGGAAGATGAAGCCCAGAGAGGTCACAGGACCTGCCCAAGCCCACACGGCAAGGTCAACCTGGGCCTGCCCGACTTCCTGCCCGGCAGCCGCTGCCCCCACCCTGCTAGGCATCCCCAGTCTGTCCCCAGCCAGGGTCCTCGGTGCGGTCCATCGGCGAGATTACGGCCACTTCAGGAAAGACAGTAGATTGTATAGTTACCCAGAGCAGGGCAGAGCCCCAAACTATACAACCTACTACCTCACCCCAAAGGACCGTCAGTCGTGATGCAGGGACGGGCTTCGTGGCGTCGAGAGGCACCTCCCGGAGGGGGCAGGAGCGCTGCGGGGAACGGGGGGCGGGGGGCTCAGGGACAGCCCTGCGGGAGAAAGCCACCGACCAGAGAGGAAAAACGAGAGGAGAGAGACGGGGGGAGGGGCGGGACAAGCACTGCAGTGTGGCTCTGGGGAACCTGTTCAGGGGACCGGTCACTCCCATCTGGACAGGAGTGGCCACCCTGTTGCCAAAGGACATCGCCTGCAATGGTGACGCCGGAAGGCTGTCATTTGTTAGAAGCCAACGCGTGTCAAAAAGGGGCCGTGACCTCCTGGCCGCCCACCGTCTGACGGCACAGCCTCCCCTCTCTGGCTGCCCCGAGACACACACGCGTGGCCTCAGGGCCCGCTCCCTCCACCCACTGGACGGGGTGGGGTGCCCTCCCCGTGGGGTCTCGCCAGTCTGGTCCTGCTGTTCAGGGTGACCTGGGCTGTCCCTACTGCCGGAGAGGCCACAGTAGGCCTCTGTGCTTTCTTTCCAAACGACCCCGGCTCTGGGGAAGGCAGCCAGGGCGGAACGTAGGCTGGAGGACTCTGCATTCGGTGCCCGAGGGCACAGCCAACCTGGATTGATGCCCACCACGGCCACCACCTTCCTGGGGGACCCCGAGGAAAAGCTGGTGAGGCAAGGACTGCCGTCGTCCCATCTTGTAGGTGAGCAGACTGAGGCCCAGAGAGGTGACATCACCTTCACAGGGTCACACAGCTGACAAGTGGCAGAGAAGAGGTTAGAACGTTCCGAATTCCGCCTGGCAGTATAAGCACTCTGGGTTCTCCTTCCACCCCCCTCCTAGCAGGCCGCCTCCTCCAGGCAGGCCCCTGGCTGGGCTGTGCTATGTGGCCCTCACAGGCCTGGTGAAGCTAGGATTACTGATCCCATTTTGCAGCGAGGAAACTGAGGCTCAGACAGGTGGGGTCCTCGGCCCCGTGTGTGTGTGTGGTGGCGGGGGGGAGGCTTGGCTCTGCCCACTGCCGCAGATGGAGGCCTCATGCCCGTCCCGTAAGCACCTGGGTGCCCGCCCGACTGCACTGGGGGTGACTGACTGTTGTTGCCTCACTCCCTGCTGAGGCGAAAACTGGCCAAGGACCTGACTCCCAGCCCAGGCCCCCCCCCCCCCGCCGATGTCCCGGGAGGGACCCCAAGCACAGGCCCTGGGCTCCGGAGTTGGCCGCTGAGACACCAATGTGCTGTGGCTGCAGGGACCTGATGTGACCGCTGGCCCCGGCAGGTGCCGTGGGGCAGGAGCGCCCAGCAGGTGGATGTGGCTGCAAAGCCAGGTCACCGGAGCTGGGACCCGCGCGTGTGCCGCCACGCAGACTCCGCCATGCCCTGCCCCGCCGTCTGCCCCACGTGCCCTCCTCTAGGCCTGGGCTTCAGCTCTAGAGCCTTCGGTGTGACCCCAGGAGGGCCCCGCCGCCATTGGGGGACAGACAGCACAACAGGCCAGGCCATGGGCTGGGCCCCGCAGGGTGGGGACAGACAGGAAGAGACGGGGAGAGACGGGGAGACAGGAAGAGACCCACATCCTGGCCACCCGGGCTGTCACCAGGCGTACCCCCGCCCCCCACCCCGGCCTGCGAGAAGTTTCTCCTTCATGTGCCCTGTGTTCTTTTTTCAGGCTGGACTCACCGGGTGGCATCTCCGGTCGATGACAGGCGGCCTGGGCGCATCAGGACTGCAGTCGAGGGCTGATTCACGGCTGGGCAGAGCCAAGGGGCTCCCTCCAGGATTCCTGGCCCCTGAGGGCCCTCCCGGCAAGGGGAGCCCAAGGGCAGCAGGTGCAGCTGGCTGTGAGCCCCCCCAGGGAGGCAGGGCCCAGCACCCCACTTCCATCCACTCTGGAACAGCCCAGGGCTCCTCGGGGGGGAGGCCGGAGAGAACCGCCAAAGGTCACAACTTCACAAGCGCGCGGCGGGCGGATGTAGTGCGTCACCCGGGGGACGGTGCTGGAGAGTAGCCGGAGGAGGAGAGACGTGGCCTCAGGCGGAGGGCACGGCTCGGGCAAAGGTTTGGCAGGGACCCCCACGCCTGACGCCGGGACCTGGAGACGAACAGGAGGAGCACAGCTCTGACGGCGTCCCTCCTCGTTCCTGAATCTTCCAGCGCAGGGACGGCGGGAGAGGCGTGCGGTGGGGCGGGAGGTCGCCCCTGCCAGCCTGTGAGTCACCGGGCGTCACCCACGCCGAGGCGGGGGCCGCAGGCTCGCCGGGCTGCTTCCTGCAGGACGACTGGGCGAGGCCTCCCGCAGGCTCCGGCTGAGCTGGGAAGGGCAGGGGCGGGTGGTGGGGGGGGCCCTTGCAGGGTGGACACCGCCGGGGCCCAGAGGCCCTGCCCTAACGCCCACTCACCGCGAGGAAGGCGGCCCACGGATGGAAGCCCCCATCTGGGCACCGCTTCTCGACCTGTTCCGGATTTAGAGAGAAAGTAACAAGCGTCAGGTGTGGGAGGAACACGCCGGCGGCTGCCCTGTGCCTCCTCCCCGGGCGCCCGCGACCCGCGCATCCTGCCTTCCAGGGTGGCCTCTCGCCGGGGACAGGCTCCCTACAAGGGCCTGGGGAGAACGGCCGGTGGCCACCGTGAGCAGACGATTCCGGGTCAGACGCGACCAACGCCCAGGCCTTGTCTCTGAACGGTCAAGACCACCGACGTTCGCTGAGCTGGCCCGGACGCGCAGGGGCCCGGAGTTAGGAGGACCCAGGAGGGAGGGGCCGAGGTCCCCGCTCTACAGAGGAGGCTGCAGCCGGGCTGGGGCCCCCGTCCTGTGACAAGCAAGGCCTGGGTTCCCCCCAAGAGCAGAAACCCCGAGGAAGGGGCTCCCGGGTCCAGCCTGAGGCCTCGGCCAGGTCGTGCTCTGTGGATCCCCATCTCCCCGGTTCTGGCCCTTTCTGTGGCCAGGGGACCGCTCAGGACCAGCCTGAGGCAGGGATGCCAGCAGGACACGTCCTCAAAGGAAAAGAGAACTACCCAGCGCAGGCCTCCTCTGACCCGCCCCAGCCCATCTGTCTCTGCCCTTGCTTGTTCTCTGCCAGGGACGACAGCCCGTGGTCCCGGCTTCTTGCCCACGAGGGCCCCATCTCCCGCACCCGGGAGGCCTCTCTCACTGCCCACCCGGAAGCCTGGGGCGGCCCCCAAGGGGAACGCCGGCCCTGGGACCGGCTGTGCTCACGTCTGCAAGACGCGGCCCCATGGCAGGTGGCGCTGCGGGTGGGAGAGGTGCCCGTGGAGAAGGCGGGCACTCCTCCCTCCGGGGGCCTGGGGCGCCTTTCCTGCATGCTCAACAGCCTGCTTCAAATTCCTCGAGGTGCCCAGGAAGCAGGTGTCGTGACCCCCAGCCGGGGCCCCGCTCTGGCTCTGCTCTTACCAAAAGAGAGCTCACACAAAACGCAGCTTTCTTTCACCGATGAGTCTGAAGAGGGGTTTTTTTTGGGGGGGGGTCAGGGGTAGGATTTACATTTCCGGTCTGTGACCAGTTTCTGAGCCGGTGGGGAAAAGCCCCCGACTCAGGAGGGGAAGGTTGGCCGGGCCCACCTGCCCCACAGTCCCAGGAATCACCAGGGCCCTCGGCCTGGGGAGGAATCCCGAGACGGAGCAAAGGGACCCTTCCCGGCCAGCCTGGAGGAGGGCTGGCAGCAAGGGCAGGCAGGCAGCGCCCTGTGAAAGGGGCTGCCTGAGCAGGGCTGCAGGGGGGAGAGCGGTCGGCGGTGGCCCCGCCAGCTGCTTGCCCTGCCCCAGTCCTGCAGCGTCGGCCCGTGGGCAGGGTGTTGGGCAGGCCCGGGTGGGAGGGGCCGGGCCGGCCGGGGACAGGTGTGTGGGAGGCCTCGGTAGGCAGGTGGCCCTTTCAGGGCCCGGCGGATGTCTGGAGCAAGTGAGGCAGACAGACGGTGTCACCCCGCAGTCACCTCGGGCTTGGCTCGGGGCCACCGAGGGCCGGGAGCCCCCCACGGCTGCCCCCCCCCCACTGCTGCCCCGATTAGGTTTCTCCCCATAAAGCGGCCAGTGTTTCTGCTCGGCAGGCCGTGCCAACAATGGAGTCTGGGAAAAAGACGTGGGGGTGGCATCCGGGGGCCCCGGGCGGCAGGGGCGAGGGGGGCGGGCGGTGGATCTCTCCCTGCAAACACGGCCCGTGAAGTTCAGGAGACGTGTGTACCCGGAGGCCTGACCGGCCCGGGCCGGGTCGGGGGCCGCGTGCCCACTGTGGGCCTGGCGTGGCCAGGAAGCGGGAGGCGAGCCAGACCCTCCCCGCCGGCACGCAATTTACGGGGCGCCAGAAGTCAGCGACGAGGACAAATTATTTTAAGGCAGAATTCTGAAAAACGGACGCAGAAATATCCATGCTGTAAAACCCTCAAAACTAAAGGCAGAGCGGACCCGGGTTGCTGACCTCTCGGCTCTGGGAGTACGAGGCCCAGCGGCCTCACTGCCCCCAAAAGCACATCTGGGGGCCGGGGCAGCAAAACCAGGTGCGGAATCCGGACTTCTCTGACCCCAGGCCCTTTCCACGGCCCCGCATACCTCTGGACGGCACAGGCCACACAGGTCGGGGGGCGCCTCCAGACGGAGCCCCTGGCCCAGCTCTGCTGTCTCGGGGCCCCGAAGCGTTCTCGCGTCGGCACCCTCCCTGCTCCAGCTCCTTGCTTTCCGGTCCCCAGAGACCTCGGCGCTGGCATGGTGAAGGTGGCCGGGTCCGGGGGAGGTCTGCTCCCCAGGGCGGGGGCCCGGCCTGCTGTGATGTCCTGAGCCTAGACCAGGGGCCAGGCATACAGAGGAGGCTGAACTGTCACTGCTGCAAGATGCCGGCGTCTGGAGGCCCCCGAAAGTCCCGCTCGGGAAGCCAGGGGGCTGGCTCGGCCGACACACTCGCGTCCCCAGGGCCCGTGGGCAGGTGGCGGGGAGGGGACAGCCGGCCCGGAGGTCCACCGGAGGTCCACTGGGTCGGACCCCTGCTCTGGCTCCACCCAGCCATGAGCCTTGGGCAAGTCAGCACCTCTGGCCTGAGCTGCCCGCTCTGTAGAGCGGCACAAGGGCACCGGGGCTGTCAGAAGGAAGGTCAAGGTGCGTCTGTGCCCCGGGAGAGGCCGTTCTTCAGCCCGCGGTTCGCTAGGACTCCAAGCGGGAAAGCAAGAGCGCAGAGCCCTCTCTGGTCCCGCGGGTGCCTGCGTCGGGTTAACCGTTAGGCAACGGTGTCAACCTCAAAGGCGCACGTTGACTTGAAACGTTCTCAGTTCAGGCTACCGTCGGGGTCACAAGGCGAGGCGCCGGGCTCAGGGAGGGGACCGGGCGCGCCCGTGCCATTAAAAGTGCCAGCATGAAACCCCGCTCTTCTGCGATCGGGGGCGGGGGGTGCTCCCCGCTCGTCCAGGAGGCTCCGGCCTGGCGTGTGGCCACCGTCCTGTCCGGCAGGCTTTCCCCAGAGGGAGCCTGGGTATGAGTAAACCTCACTTCATGGTGATGGAATGTTCTCTCTGGGAACCGCAAGGACAGCGCGTCTGGGAAAGGCCCGGGGCAGCGCCCGGCCTCGGCTGGGCCGCAGGTGTCTGGGGAAGGCATCTCGCGGCTCGGGAGGCCCGACCCTGCTTCACACGTGCTTTCTATCCCCGGACAGCGGGGAGCTGACCCTCGGCCATGCCGAGGACACAGGTGACAGCTCAGGCCTTGCCCCCAGGGCTGCCCACGCTGCCTGAGCAACTGCATCGGCCCCTTCAAAACGTACCCGCTCTCAAGGCCCCACTCCTTTCCGAGGACGTTTCCACGCACTTCCTCGGGGAGGTGCCCTGCCCCTTGCGGACCTCACGGCCGGACCCCGCGGGCAGGCACGGACGATGGCACACGGCCCCCGTCCACCGGGGAGCGGCTCCCGGGCCCACGGTGCCTCCGCGGTCCTGCTCCCGGGCCCTGCGGCCAAGACGCTCGAGACGCCTGCGGCCTGCTTCTCGCACGACGGCCTCCCCTCTGGGCCGCTGGGCGCTGTCGGAGGAGCAAGGTCGTCCACACCGTGCACAGAACGAGAGCAGGAGGCGCCGGGGGAGGCCAGACGCTCGCTGACGAGGAGGAGGGAGATGCCCGGTGGCTCCCGGCTCTGGAAAACGCCCTGCAGGGGAGCTGAAGTCTGGGGCAAGCGGCTCCCACGGAAGAGAGGACGGAGTAGGAGCGGCGGGCCGGGCTGCAGCGGCCCCGTGGGAAGCCCAGCTGCACAGCTCACCTCCTCCAGGAAGCCCCCCCGGCCCTGCTCCCTGAGGACGGGTAGTAGCTGCGTCCAGGCCGGAAACCCGACCGGCCTCCGCCAGCCCCGGGCCCGGCACGAGGCCCGGCCTGGGAGCCCGGAAGCTTCTCAGGCACGTAAGGGGACGGCGTGGCCCGTGCAGGACCGAGGGAGCCGCTGGTCTCCCCAGTGCGGCCCTGGTCCCCACCCACTCGGGCGAGCGTCCTTTCTAGAACCGTCCGCGCCGGCCCCCTGGCTGCCAGGGACTCCCTCCAGGAGCATGGCTTTAATTACGGCTCTTCTGGGCTCCGCGCTGCAGCATCTCCGTCCGCCCGTCAGCGAAGGCCGGGGCGCGGCGAGGGGGCCGGCCGGCTGGGCGAAGGGCCGGGGCTCCCGGACGGCCTTGCCAAGGCGCTGGCTGGTGCCCAGCCCGGGGCGGCCGCGGCCAAGGCCGGGCCGGGGCGGGGGCTGCTGCTGGGCTCCGTCCAGGCCACGCGGGGCGGGCGGGCGGGCGGTGGTCTCCCTCCCCCCTCGCCCCTCCCCGGCCGCCCGCCCGCCCGCCTTAGACACAAAATGGCGGAGGGCTGCGGCGGCCATTTTGTGGAGCCCCAGGAAGACAAAGGCGGCGGGCGGCCGGCGGGCGGGCACGGGCCCCGCGGCGGCGGCGGGGAGGAGCAGGGGCCGCTCCGGGAGAGCGGCCGCCTGTCCTGCGCGGAGGCCCGGGAGGCCCTGGCCAGGCAAGGCGGGCGCAGGCGCTGCCCCCTCTGGAACCTTCCTCCTGCCCAGGCTCCCACCACCCCGAGCTCACCCCTTGGAGGGGCTCCGGGCGGTCTGGGGACGCGCTCTCGGCCGGGGCGGTGGCACAGACGCTCTCCCGCCTTACGGACGGTGACGCGGGGAGGCAGGCGTGCGCAGGGGCCCGTGGCCTCCGTCCGCGTGAAAATCCGCCTTTGCCCCAGACCCTCACAGGGTGGTCTTCATTCGGCCCACGGGGGGTGGCCTCTGCCCAGGTGGCCGGAGGGGCTGGCCCGCATTCCAGGGACACCCTGGCACACCCCGCCCGGCGGTCCAGGCTGGCGGCGGCTTCCTGCCCGCTGCCGGCAGACGCAGGGGCAGCTGGCAGGACCGGCCATGCCAGGGCGGCGCTGGGGGTGGGAGGACACCGGGGGGGAGGGGAGACATGGGGGGCCACCGGGGGGGCACCAGGAAGACCAGCCTCAGCCCCTCCCCGACCCCCCGCAGCCCCCAAGGCGCTGCCCGATGGGCCCCCGAGCCACATCCCAAACCTCGTGGCTCCGGTCTGCATCTGTCTTGTGACAGCCACCCCGTGGTTGTGTCCCCTCCGGGGAGCCCCCTGCCCACGACCTGTGGACAAGAGGCGCTGCCCCGGCAAACACCCTGGGCCCTCCGGAGCACGGCCTGGCGGGCAGCGGGTGCCCACCAAGGGCCCACGTCCTTCTGACTCCGCGCTGCCGCGGTCTCTGCGCCTTTACCACACCGTACTCAGAACCCCGGATGTGAGACAGGGACGAGCAGGACTGTGCTCTGGGGGCCATGGGTCCAGGCACAGGCCACCCCTCCCTGCCTGTGCGGAGTGAAAGCCTGGAGCTGAGACCAATCCCACTTTACAGACGGGCAGACTGAGGCCCAGAGTCCGGAGACGTGGTCCTCGCCCAGTGGGGGCATGGCCCGGGCCTCGTGCTCTGATGGGGACGGGCTGATCCAGAGCCAGGGGCAGGGCCCGTGTCGGGAAGCAAGACACACAGGGGCGCCTGGGGGGCTCCGTCGGTCGAGCGTCCGACTTCGGCTCAGGTCACAATCTCGCGGTTTGTGGGTTCGAGCCCCGCGTCGGGCTCTGTGCTGACAGCTCGGAGCCTGGAGCTGCTTCCGGTTCTGTGTCCCCCTCTCTCTCTGCCCCTCCCCTGCTCACGCTCTGTTTCTCTCTCTCAAAAATTAAATAAACATTAAAGAAAAAAAGGACCAAGACAGTGGGATTCGGGGGGGGAAGCCCCTCACCTTTCCCACCGGGGGCTGCTGGCGGGGTGACACGGTGTGGTACGCGGGCAGGTGCCACGGTCCCCATCGCGCGTGTGACCACGGCTGTCCCGACAACTCGCCGGGCGTGAACGAAGCGCTGTCCTCACTGAGGAGCACTCCCGGGAGCCGATTCCCCCGGGGAGGAGGCAGCCTCACAGCCCAGGTGCGGCCCCCTGTCCCCAGTGCTGCTGCAAGCGTGCGTACCCCTTCCCAGGCACGTGCTCCCCAAACGCAAACCCCAGCACCCGCGACACGCCAGCCACTGACCCGCGTCCACCCCGCCGAGTGCCTCTCTCAGTCCCCATTACAGCCTCATCTGCCGAGGAGGAACGAGCACAGAGAGGGCAAGTTACCTCCCCACGCCCACACAGCCGAGGCCAGGCGTCCTCACGTCCTCCCCGGCGCTGTAGGCGCGAGGGGACGGAAACCCACGACGTCTCCGCTTATGCCAGTCACGCAGCCGCTAAGAAGGACCAGACTCCTCTGTACCTGGTGACCCCAGGAAGCGCCCCGTCTGAGACGTTCGCTCTTTCTCAAGGGGGCAGCATGTCGTGGGCTCCCCGGTTCGCCGAGGCCGCCGGGCTAGGTGTGTGTGGTGGTGGTGCTGGTGGAGCAGAGCGGCTCGGACCCACGCGTGCCACAACAGGGACGCTGGCCCTGGCCCCGGCGCCCTGCCCGCCCCGCCGGGGAGGACGTGATTCTGAGCAGGCTGGGCCGGCCCCCCGACCTCCCTGAGCCTCGGTCCCCCCCCCCAGCCCACCGCGGGGAGTGGCGGCCACCCAGCCGGGCTGTCGGCACCAGTGAGGGCCCCAGTGGGAGGGGCGTCCGGCTCAGGGCCCGGCACCGTCGTCCGGGGGAGCTCGCGGGGCCGGGCTGTCCTAGCCACCTGTCCGCAAAGGGTCTGCCGGTCCCTTCTCTCCCCACGTGTCAAGGTTAACAGTTCCCAGCCAGAGCCTGGCTGCTCAGGACCAATCAGGAGGCACTGAGGGAAGCCCATCGTTCTGCGTTCTGTATTTTCACCGGGACCAAAAGATCAAACGCGGGGTGTTTTTAAGGCCTTAGCGTCCGTCTGGGTAAATCGAGGCTGGCTGGACGTTCAGCGTCAGAGCGAGTTCCTGCCTCTCCTCGGCTGCGGGCACCAGACTCGGGTCAGTCTTGGGAGCAGGCCCTGGGTGCCTGCCTCGGTGTGGCTCTGCCGTGGGGTGTCGGGCCCGTCACCCCAGGCCTCACTTTTCCGTGAACCCATCTGTGCTTCTGGAAAACACGGCGGCCCGTCTGTCCACAGGAACCCAGGGTGCTGCGGAGGGCAGGGCCAAGTCCCCGCAGAGGACAAGCCACCACAGGGGGCCTCCTGTGTCCAGACCGCTCCCTATTCCGGGCCAAGGCTGGGCAGACTTCTAGAAGAACAGTACTGAGGCAGTTCAGAAAGGGCCCACCAGCCGAGTCACCGACTCCCATAGCCTTTGGCACCCCAGCCCAGCACCCTGAAGGGGCTCCATCATCCCAACGACCCCCCAGGCCCCCAGCCTCCGTTTCTGGCTGAACACAATGGAGATGAGGAGCCCCACTTTGCTGGTAATGTTGGGGCTGCAAGGGGGCATGTGTGCACACGGGAGGGGCGCCCTCCCCTCCGGCCCCGGGGATGTCCTCACTCCTGCAGCGACGGACTGAGCTGTACGGTCATCCTGTTGACCACTCGGGCTCTGGATGAACACAGAGCAAACACCTACTGTATGCACTGGCCTCGCCCCCTGCACAGTAGGGGCGATACGGGTCCTGCCCTGGGAGAGCCCACTCCTCCAGGCCTGCCCTTCTCCACCCGGGCTCCTCCCCACGTGAGCTGGGCCTCAGCCACTGTGCACGGGCCCCATCACCCTGGCCCACTGGCCCTTCTGGCCTCCCAGGAGGGCTGGCCCCGCCTCCTTCGGCCTCCGCCCAGGCTCCTGGGGACACGCCCTTGCGGCCTCCTGCATGTGTCTGTCGGGGCCTGGGGACTCGGGACCCAGGCGCACACTGCGGTGCCCGCGCCTGTGTGAGGAACACACCTTCCGGGGGCCTGGGTGTCCTTTGGACTCTGGAGGCTACCGGCTGCCGGTGAGACATCGGGGGATCTGGCAGTGGGCGCCCAGGAAAGCACCTGGACCAGACGGCCTTGGGCACAGTCCAGCAGGCCCTGGGGACATCTGGGACCAGCCGCACCCCCAGCTCCCCACCCAGCTTCCTGTCGCTCTGCTCCGAGTCTCCTCTCTTCCTGTGCCCTGCCCTGCTTTCTCTCTGCCTCCACTCTGTCCTTCCCCATCCTCTGTCACCCCCCTCTGGGTCCTCCTTGCCCTCTGTCCCGCATCCTCTGGGGGCCTCCCCCTGTCCCCACCCGCGTTCCACCCCCTACCCCAGGCACTGGCTGGCACGCGCTGCGTGCAGACACAAGAGCCCTGGGGGCCGTGTCTGCAGGGTCTTTCGGGCAAGCTGGACCCAAAAACGCATGAGGCCCAGATGGCAGAGGGGTCCTGAGCCCAGACGCAACAGCCTGGGGTCCTCTCCACATGGATGTGGGAGGCAGGCCTGCCCCTGGCCACGGCAACAGTGCAGGAGGGGAGGGGACACCTGTCTGGCCCACGTACCCCACGGACTCTGCAGCCTGCACCTCGGGCCAGCTCTCCGGGGGGCAGCGGGGCATGGGCAGGGGGGCTCTGGGCCCTACGGGCGTCCGTCAGGGTCACGGGGCAGCCGGGATAGGGAGCAAACCGCCGGGGGGGCCCTCACTTGCTGACCCCTGAGCTCTGCCTGCCCCACTTCCAACAGCCCCCGCAGCTGGCCCAAGCCCTCCCACTGTGGACCCCCAAACCCCCGAGGCAGATGGCGCCCTGCACAAGGAGCCTCCCCCCACTTCTGTGCAGAAGGGAGCCAGAGAGACGGGCCCGAGGCCAGCTTCCCCGGGGCAAGAGGCCTGGGCAAGCCCCTGACTTCTGGCGGACCTTGGTCCCTCGGCCACAGAGAGAGGCCGGTGGCAGGTCAGGGCCGACGCTGGGTACCGCCTGCCGGCTCCTCAGTTGCCACTAGCTCCACATGTGCTACGTGTGTGTGCATGCGCACGCATGTCCCACCTCAGACGTGCCCGGCCCAGGGCGGTACCTGAGGGGGGGGGGCCTGGCTTTCAATGTCCAAGGTGCTGCACTGACCTCAGGGTTGTGCACGGGCAGCCACGTGAGCTTCGGAGTCACCTGCGGGACAAGGTGGCGGGACGCAGGGATGAGTCCTGGAAGGAGAGACAGAGATGCTGTGTAAGTCTCGGGAAAGAGCCCCCCTGGACGCCCACCCTGCCCTGAGAGCCTGTGAGGTCACCTCAAGGATCCCAACTGTGACTTTGCGCCCCAAACACTGGGAACGGAACAGCCCGATTCTCTGGGGTTGTCTGTCTCTGGGCCGCCAATGTGCAGACTTGGGGCCAGGGCGATGCACGTTCAAAATCCGACTCAGCGAGGCCTGATGGCTTGGCCGGGGCCCCTCACCGCCTCTCTCTCAACCTAGGTTTTTAGAGTTGGGGATGGTCAAGTGACAGAGTGCGTGAGGCACTGGCGAGAATGAGGGGACCACGGCTGTGCAGAGCGTCGGGGGGCGCCCCGTCTCCCCCCGCCCGCGTCCAGAGCTTGCGGGCACCCAGGGCGTCAGCCCCAGGCTGCTGTGTTGGCATCACGTGGCAGAAGGTGCTCCCTGAATGTCACTTCCTGCAAGGGACAGTGTTTTCCTCTTTGCTTTGGCTGCTAGGAAGCTCAGAGCCGAATTTACAGCTCACCACCAGCCACCAGCAGACTTCTACGTGACTCGGCTTCTGCTGGGCCTCCCTTCGGTTTTCCCTCTGCCCCGATTCCCTCAGCTGCTTATTTTTACCCTTCTGGGCCATCTGTGTCACTCTGAGCTTCGATATACACACACGCGCTTTTTATACTTCTACATTTACTTATTTACGCGGCCGGACAAACGCAAATACAACATAAAACACCTTCGTTCCCTCTCTGCCTGCGTGATCGGCGGCGGCTGTGTGTATAGGCTTTGTCTCTACAGTAGTGGGCTGTGACTGTCCCCAAGCCCTCAGGGTTGGCAGCGGCAGCCCCCAGGCCGAGCCTGGGTATGGAGGAGCCGTCCCGGGCACGGACAGAGAGCCTCGGGGGGAGCGCAGCCAGGCTGGACCCCTGGCAGGCCCCATAGCGCACCTGCCGTGGGCAGGTACACACGCACCGGGACCCCCCCACGGCGCCGCTCAGATCCTGAGGTCAGCGTGGAGACCTCTCCCCGCATGGAGGTCTCCCCAAGGCTGTGAACCTGACCCGGAGCCCATGGCTGTGGCCACAGCAGGCCTGGGCTCCCGCTCCCGGGGCACTGAGACCCTCCCGGCTGCCTCGGAGGCAAGGCCCCTGGCCGCCTGGAGCTGAGTCTGCCCACGAGGCCTCACGCCACCTCCAGTCCCCGCCTCGTCTCAGCATCACACACACAGCCCCGAAATAGACGGAGGGGACTGGACCCTGCTGAGCTCGGGCAAGGAACGGGGCCGGAAGGTCGCCGCGCGGCCCGAGCACCTGCAGGGTTTCCTGCCTTTGGATAAACCGCTGTGTTTCTTGGGGGCCTCTCGGGTGCAACGACTTTCGTCCCAGCCCCTGGGCCCTCTCGCCGAAGCCACGCGTGCTGTGGGATTTCCTGGGACCCCCAACACTCCACCAGGAACTCCTGCCCCAAGTCTTAGGGACGAGTAAACTGAGGCTGCCTGTCCAGTCGGCCGGCTCGCAGCTGGGGCTGCGCGTGGCGACGGTCAGAGCTCGCGCGGGAGAGTCTCTGCGCCAGCGGCTCGGCCCTCCTGGCCCTCCTGGCCCTGCCTCGTTCCGTCTGCCTGGAGGAGGTGAATCAGAGACTCAGGCCGCCGGGCTGGCGGCAGGACTGAGCGGCAGGGGCCTGCGGCAGGCCAGGGAGCCCTGCGCTGAGCATACGCCTGGCTCCCGATCCGGGGGAAGGGTCTCATCCACCGGCCGGGGGCCAGGAACCCCTCAGGAGCCCCGGGCAGGGTGGGCCCTGCGGAAGGCTGCGGCCTGCGGGGCTGCCGCTGGGATCTTCTGAAAGAGGGGCTCATGCTCCCCTCCTGGCCAGGCTGCCCCCCTGCCCCAGAGCAAAGACCTTCTATCTACCTGGGCCACGCGGTCGTGGAGTGTGTCCCAAAGGCCACGACAGGTCCCACTTCTGTGGGGGTGCTCTGGGCGGAGTCGCGTCCTGAAAGACATAAGGTGACCGAGCAATCAGCTGGGGCAGGGCCTGGGGGCACACGGCCCCGAACGGACGGGGCTCAGCTGGAAGCGGTGTCACGGGACTCATAAGGCCCTCGGAGGCTGAGGGAACCTGCTGGTGGGTCCCCAGGATGTGCTCGGACTCCCAGCCCTCAAATGCCAGGTGGAGCCCCAATGTCAATGGAGAAGGAGATGTACAGGAGCTTGTGAACCCGATGACCCCCATCTGTATGCAGTGTGGACGCAGGACCCCGAGTCACACAGCTCTGGGTTCTAATCCTGTTTCTCTCTCAGCCTCAGCTTCCCTAGCTGTAGGATGGGGCTTCTGGCCGGGAGCATGTCACTGTCCTTTAGCAGGGGGGCCATCCCCGGGAAGGCACTGCCCTGAGACCACACAGCCCCTGCATAGCCGGCTGGGATGCCCTCCTGGCCTCTCCCCCTGCACTGATGTCTGTTTGATGACCCCAGGCCCATCTGCCCCAGCCTACAGGACGCCCCCTGGGCTGGCCAGGAAATCCCTTGAGCCGGGTCGTCTCCACCACCCTCGCCTGGAGTTGACGGGACAGCCGCTCTGGGGCCTGCCCAGGGACGGAGCACCCCAGAGCAGCCCCAGGGAGCCAACGGAGCAGCGGAGCAGGCCCCCACTCTTCTCTCTGGACGGCGAGCACGGCCTGGATGGGGCTCACAGAGGGGCGCTCCCACGGGCGGCACACCACGGTGCCCACGGGCCCAGCAGCAGAGGCCCCCCTTGTTGCAAACAGCCCAATTCAATACAACTAGTTGATGTCAGGAGTAGAAACCGGGCTTCCGGGGAGCTGGGGGAAGCCCCCCCATGCCTGTTCCGGACACACAAGGGGTGTGGGACTTCTGTCTGGCAGGTGAGTGGGGCTCCAGTTGCAGGAGCAGGTATGGCCCTGGGCCGGACCCTTGAGCCGCAGAAACCACACGTGGCCACGGCTGGAACCTCTCTAGACAGCGCCCAGGAGGGGGTGATGTGAAGCCCGGGCGCCCCGTCCAACTTCAGAGCAGCACTGACAGAATGCTCTCCCCCCGGGACCCTCTGCTGCTCCCACATCCTTGCTCCCAATGATGGCACAGAACAGCCAGGAGGAGTGTCCACCGGGGACCCACACGGGGGAGGCCCCAGCGGGCACTGGCACGCGGCCTGCCCACCTTTGCTCTCTGCTTGCTTCCAGTCACTGCGTTCTGGATTAGTCGTCCCTTGTGCTACCTGCCCCAGGAGGCTTTGAAGTCTGCCGAGTCCGTCCTTCTCCCTCTGGGCTGCCTCTGCTTGGGGTTCGGCTCCAGGCACAAGATCACCTTTCCTTGCCCTGTTTCCTCCGGGGATGTGGGAGAGGACGTCGCCCCCAGAGCCGTGGCCAGCATTACAGGGGACAGAAGTGAAAGTCCCAAGCCCAGGGCTGGCTCGTAATGATGTCTACCATGGCTCCCCTTCTGGGGCCCCGGAACCAGCTGGGGGCCCCCGCACTGGGACCCGGTCCCCCTCAGAGCCTGTGCCCCATGGTGTGGTCACTTGAATGACAGGGTCGGCCCAGGACACCTTGGCAGTTTTCTCCACGCAGTTCTGTCCCCTGCAAGGCTTTGTCACATGGCTGGCGCTTAATCTGTCTGAACCAACACTAGGGCGCCACGCGGCTCCCCTCCTTCTTGCCCACAAGTATCCCTGGTCTCCGGAACATTCGTCTATCTGCAGGGTGGTCCAGGGGCCACTGAGGTCCCATTTCAGCTCCGGACAATCCCCTTCACCTCTCTGGGCCTCAGGCTCCCAATGGGCTGCATTAAGGACAGTGACACCCACCTCCTCAGATTTACATGCGAGATTAGGGGCCCGAGCGGAGGTGGTGGGGCAGGAGCTCTGAGCCCCCAGAAGGGACCCTGATGCTGGGCAAGCCGCAGGGCCCAGAGCCAGGGGAGCTCAGACTCCCAGAGGGCTCAGCCTGCCTCGTCCACACTGGCCTGGCCCTGGGTCCTGCTGGACACCCAAGGCCTCAGAGGGACCCCAGACAGGCGGGGAGGGGTCAGAAGTAGGCCGTGAGCTTCCTGGCAGCCACACCTGCAGCCAGAGGTGGCCAGAGGCACAAGCCAGGCTGCGCCCCCAACTCTGCGGCTTCATTTGGGTCAACGTGGCTCTGGCGGAGACGTGGGACGCGATGGCCACCACAGCAGCCGGTGTGGCAGGGGCACAGGCAAGCCCAGACCCCCAAGGACACAACGTCCAGTGGCAGAGCCGCTGGCCCTGGGGGGAGGGGGCCCCGGGCCACAGAGCCAAACAGGCCACCTAGTATCTTCCGCGTTCTGTGGCCTCTCTGGGCCCCACTTTTATGGCTTAAAAAGCAACCATTTACGGCAACTGCACAAAGCTGACGTCCGGAAACGAACGAATCTGAAACTCCCAACGGCGTGGCCAGCGCGCACCGTGGGTCCTCAGCTGCCGACGCCACGCTGATCCCCAACTCGGTTCCAGAAAAGCGAGGAGCTGCCCGAGATGCGTGCGTTCGCACACCCACCTCGAGCTCTACGGAGGCGGGGGTTTGTCACCAAGCATGCCAGGGTATCTAACGGCAGAGCGCCGGGCCCAGTGCCGGCACGGCCACCAAACTGTTCACAGGTGTCCCTCCCAGACGTCAGGCTCCGGACGCCCCGCACGCGGACGGGGACTTGCGGGCGGGCCCTGCCCCAACGTGGCAGCACGGCCACCGGCGTCGGCCCTGAGGGGCCTCCACGTGCTCCCCAACCTCGGCGGCCCCTTCGACTCCCCCCAGTCACCTCCGCTCATTTTCAATGGCCCCAAATGCGCCCCGGGGACGGAGCCGCCCTCACGGTGATGTCCTGCACCTCCCATAAACGTCTCTCGTTTGGGGGACGCCGAGCAGTGATAATGTGGGTCAGTGTCACTCAGCCAGGCGGGTGGCTTTGTGGTTTAAATGATGTTTTCCTCATTCCACGAGATCTGCCCAAGTGAGAAAAGGAGAACGGGCAGCAGACGCCCGGCCCTCCTCTGCTGAGCCCGGGGCCGCGGCGGACCCCGTCCCAGGAGGCGCTCCCGTGTGTATCACGTCGGGCGGCCTCGGCCTTTCCTGGCAGCGTCTCCCCCACGGCGTGCCCTCAGGTGGCTCTGTCACAGCCGCCTGGACCAGACATCAATGCTGGACAGCAACTGGCTGCCCCGTTTCTCACGTTCGGGGGAGGCCTTAGGATGCACACCTCTGTCTTCATGCCCGGATCTTCCCCCCTTCCCCAGGGAGACCCCCAGAAGTGGGGTCCCAGCTCGAAGCCCAGGAGCACCTGCACACGCCTGAGGCAGCCGCTCCAAACCTGGGGCCACAGAGCCTTCCAGAGACTCACCAAATGTCAGCGGCGGAGGTCGGAGATGGTGGGGAAGTGGAGGCTCAGAGTGGGGGAGGGGCTGGCCCGAGATCACACAGCAAGCCGACAGCAGAGCCGGGGAGGGACCCAGGTCCCTGCCTGCCGGTTAGGTGCCACCTCCCGGAGGCACACTGTTTAAAAGGCCTTAAAGGAGGAGCACGTGGGCGGCTCAGTCCATTAAACGTCTGACTTTTGGTTTCGGCTCAGGTCATGATCTCACAGTTATGAGACTGAGCCCCGTGTCAGGCTCTGAGTTGACAGCATGGAGCCTGTTTGAGATTTTCTCTCTCTCTCTCTCTCTCTCTCCCTCCCTTTCCTCTGCTCACACTCGTCTCTCGAAAAAATAAACATAAGAAAAAGAAAAAAAGCCTAATGGAAGCTGCCCCAGACCTGCCCTGACTGGACAAAGACGCCGGGGCCCTCGGAAAGGACCGGGCACCAATGCCCTCACTCAACACAGACCCGTGAAGATGAACAAGGGGGAAGCAGAGGGATGCGGGAGGTGCTACGGAGGGGCTGGGCAGCCTACTGCCGGGGAGAAGAGGCAGGAGGGCTTGGCATTTTCGAGGACTTCCTGGAGGAGGAGGACCCCCCTAGGCTGCAACGCGGCGGCAGAGCCCTGCGCGGGAAATTCACGAACTGGAAACGTCCGACCTCAGCGAACAGAACACGCCGCCACTCACCAATGACATGTGATGGGGAAAAGGCCCCAGAGCCTGCTAGGGCTCCTCTCACAGCTGGTCTTCCCGACCGGAACCCCCCAGAAGCAGCCGTGGTTCTCCCGTGGCCTGGAGTTACCGGGAGTCCTCCCTCCGTGAGCCGTAGGTGCTCAGGGTGCGGCCACGCCGTCTGTGGGGAGGTGGGCTCACGAGCCCCTCGGGGTAGTTCTAGAAGGGAACATACCGGTGGAGGTGGAAAAGCAGCCTCTGTCCCGTGTCTCCGAGCGTCCGGACCCCCCGGCGAGGAGGCGGCCCGGCGGCTCGCGCTGCCGCACTGACCGCAGGGAAAGGTGATTCCCAGCCTCCGCTTCTTCCGTTTCAGTCTCTGGATCCCGTTTCATTCATTCATGAAACGTTCCCCAAGCGCCTGCCCTGTGCCAGGCTGGTGCTCTTGGCCTGTCCTCTGGAGAGGCTCAGTCTTCCAGGGCGGACACATGCCATGACCTGATCACCCAAGCGTGGAGCTTCGGGGCTACAGGGCGGCGGGCCGGTGGGGAGCAGGGAGGGCTTCCAGGAGGAGGTGATGCTGTGCCGCACCCTAGGCACACGGAGTGGGGGCAGAGCAGGCTGCTGGGATCCTCTCAAGTCCCGGGAAGGGGGGAGACTGGACTTGAGCCAGGAGCTGGAAGGGAGCCCCACAAGGTGGGAGTTGGGGCAGAGGCCTGCGTGGGGATCCCACATCCCCGTATGGGTGAGAGGTACCCGCTAAGCAGCGGCAGAACTGGCGGGACTTGGGCACCGTCTGGGTGCGGCAGGGAGGGGCGTCAAGGCCGACTGTGCAGGTCAGCAGCTGCGGGGTGGCCCCCAGGAACTCTAGGGCGGAGGGAGGGGACGGTTTTGGTCCCAGCAGAGGAAACTGCCTAGTTGGCGGGGGGGGGGGGGCTGACAAAGGGCGCGCAGTCCGGGCAGCCCACCTGGGCCAGCGACAGCCTCGCCCGCACCCTGGCCAACGTGGCGAGCCGTGTTCTCACTGAGTTTGAGGGCGCCCAGATCCCAAGGCGGAGAAACGCACCACCTGGCCTCTGCCCGAATCCACGGCCCCGGGTCCGCCTCCCCCTGCAGCAAGAATGAGAGGTGTCACCTCCACCCTGACCCGTCACTGCTCTGTTGGGCCGGCCGGTCTGGCTTGGGCTCCCCCGCTGAGGCTCCGTGTGAGGGGCTCAGCCTCCCGGACCTTGGCTTCCGGGCTGGCATCTCACGTGTTCCGCGAGGTCGCCCCAGATAGCAGGTGTCAGGGCTCGGCACACAGAGGGGCTCTGTCCCCAGGACACAAAGCAGAGCCTGGGTGCCGGGCGGCGCCCGCTGGCCTCTCTGCCTCCCCCACCAGCGGGTCTCCGGGGGCACAGGGGACTGAGACGGGAGGGGCGGCAGAGACCAGAGGAGCCCGCCCGCTCGCCATAAATCAGCGCGCCATGCTTTATAATTATCTGGGCACTTAAGCTCCTCTCTCGTCTCTTCCCCTTTCCCTGGGGAAATTTCCTTCATTTCCTACATTAGCGCAGTCTCCCCGCGCGTCTAAATCAGCCCCGGCCACGCCACGGCCCGCTCCCCCAGCCGGCTCCCTCGGCCTCCTTCCACTCAGGGAGGGCAGGCTGGGGGGCACCAACCGGGATGCGGTCGTTCGAACCCCAGCTCCCTTCCTGCCCAGGGGAAGAGAGCTGAAAACGCCACCGCTGCCCATCCGCTGAGCTGCGGTGGTGATAACACTCCCAGCGTCGGCTGCTTCTCCCGCCCCCAAGATCTGGGGGCTTCCCTGGGGAGGCGGGCCCGAAGTGAAGGGGGTGGGGGGGTGGGGGTCCTGGATGAAGAAGAGGACCAGCGACCTGCGGCCTTGAAGCAGCAGTTGCAGGTGACCTTGAGAAACACCTTTCCCTGGCGCCAGGCTGGGCGGGCGTCAGTCTCAGCCCAGAGCGCGTGGCGATCTGGAAGGCGCGGCCTCCTTCGCTCGTGGCGAGGGGTGCTGGGGTGGGTGCGGCTCCGATGGCACCATCCACCATTTGTCCAGCCCGACCCCAAACCTCGCCTAATTCCCACGTGCCTGCAGGCCTGTGTTACTATCCCCATTTCGCAGATGAGAACACCGAGGCCCGGGGAGGAAAGCAATCGGCCCCAGTCATTCCTGGCCGCTGCGAAGGTCTTGTCGCTTCCGAGGTCCTGCTCCTCGTACGTAAGCTGGAAAGCGTCCCCAGAGGACACCGGCGGGGCCCCAGAGAAGGCCGGGTCGGGCCAAAGTCCTCGAGTCGTCCCCCATCATCTCCGGTAAAACTCCCAAGTCCTGAGAGGTGGCGGGGAAGGCGGCACCTCTGCCAGGGCGTCAGGCTGGGGCCGGGCGGGGGGGCGCTGCCATGGACCAGCCAGGCCTGGGCAAGCATTTCAAAGCCAGCAAGCAGGAGTGCCCTCCCAGGGGGATGAGCCAGCCAGGCTTTTTTTTTTAAATCTGGATCTCATTTTCTGCCCGCATTTCTGACCTCCGGAAGCCTCTCGGGTAGTTTTCCAGAGCCCTCTGGACTCTGCCTCCGCTCGCTGCGTTCACAGCCAGGTCGCTGCCACCCTGCAGATGCCAGGCGGGGCCTGTGGGCACAGCTGCCCGCCCCCCCCCCCCCCCCCGCTGCCCGCAGCCACGCCGGGCCTTCCCGAGCCCACGGGCCCTCCAACAGCCATCTCCGGTCAAATTCCATGACGCCTTCCTTTAAAAAAAAAAAATCCCTCTTTGAAAACAAACAAAAGTCCCAGGGCTGTGACCCGGGGATGCGTTGGCTTCGTTTTCTCTCTCGTTCTCTCCCCCTGTCTGCATGGCAGCCAGCCGGAGACCCTTCAACCCTCTCGTTTTACAGATGGGTAAACTGATGCCCAGAGAGAGAGAAGGCGCTCGCTGAACCCTCCCCGCCTCCCCCCCCCCCCCCCCACTGATTCTATGGCCCAGCCGGGACGGAGCCGGGGGGCCCTCAGCAGCTGCCCGACCTGGGCAAGAACGGACAGGGCCGGAGCCCGCAGCTGGTCAAGAGAAGAGCAGTCGTGGCCCTGGGCGGGGCAAGCAGCCCCCCACCCCCGGGCCCTCACTCCACCCAGGGGGTCCCGGTCCAGTGGTACAGAAGGCTGGTGCTCAGTACATGCAGAAAGAAATCTGGTGGCGGGGGGCCGGGGGGGGCAAGCCTTGAACTTCAGGGGCAGGGCTCAAGGAAAGCAGGCTGGCTCTAATGGAAACCAGTCAGCGGGCCAAATGCAGCAGGAACCCCCCCCCCCCGCGGTTTCCATGGGGACGGAGCCCGGGAGGTGGAGCTCTGGCTCGGTCGCGGCAGCAGATGTGGCCTGTGCAGGGCTGGCGTGGGGTGGCGGGGGGGGCGGCGCTGTGCCTGGCAGCAGGGCCCTGGGACGTGGCAGGCCCCGGGCTGGATGCAGTAAGGAGCCTGGGGCTGTGGGTCCACCGCCTCCGGGAGGCTTCCTGGATTCCTCGGGACCGCACTGCGAGCTCCAGGCCGACTCTCTTTCTGCTCCCCGCCCGGCTGGGCCCAGCCCCGGCCCAGCACTGGGTCCGGGCCTCCCTGAGGGTGCCCACGTTTGCTAAGCGAGGTCCCTGTGCCCGTGGGTGGGGGACACACACATCTGCCCCTCTAGCAGAGGACCCAGTACGCAACAAGGTCTGCTGGGTCCAGTCACTGGATGGCGCTGTCTGTCTCCTCCTGGACCCCGAGCCAGAAGCCAGGGCCGGGCCACAGCAGGCTCCCTGGCCTCCCCGGGAGGCGCCCTAGACAATCCAGGGGACCCTGAGCAGCGCCGAGACACGGGAACCCGTGGGATCGGGGACACGGGCACCACAACAGCGACCGTGGGGACGGACGGCGTGGTGGTCCTCGAACACGACACGGTCCCCATTCGCCCGCAGGCACCCCAGCACCTCAGTCCTGCCCCGACCTGAGGGATCCCCCCTCTCCAGCTGAAACCCCGGCCACGGAGCAGACCTCGGCACGTGCCAATGGCCCCCGGGCCCCGGTCGATCCACGTCAGCACGAGGGGCGGGTATTTCCATGAGAAAGGGGTCCGGGCCCCACGTGAAGAACCTTGGAAAAGCCCCGGTCCCTCATCTACACCGCAGGCTCCCGGCACAATGGAAGGGTGTGAATTTGGCACAGAGCGGAGAGGGCCATTTTGAGAACATCAAAGGCGGCAATATGGTCTTGCCTGTTCCAGGTTCCCACCGTAGCCCCCAAAGGATTTTGTTCCGAGTGTCGGAGCCGCGAGGTCCGCAGATCACCTGGGCCTTGACCTTGTGCGTTTCCCTGCTCTAGGCCCTAAGAACCCTGACAGCAAGGACGGCAACGCTGACCCCCCCCCCCTTCCCATCGCCTCTGCCACCCTGGGCACCGTCTGGGGCCAGCCAGAGACGGGTCCTCGGGACCCCCGGAACCAGTACGAGACAGGGCCCGTCAGAAGGAAGGGGCAGAGGCAATCCTGGCTCTCCCTGGGGGCGAAGGAACTCAGCGCCAAGGACAGGTCCCTCCTGGCACTGCGTGTCTGGGGAGAGCCCACCGAGGTAAGTGGATAATAACGAGGGACCCGGCATCCAGCTGCTCCCACCCGGCGGGAGCCGGCGTCGGTGTGGGCAGGGCTGTCCCTCACCAGCTGTGTGACTCTGGGGACGCTCCTTGGCCTCTCTGAGCCTTGGTGTTCTCACACAGAAAACCGCTAACCCTAACGCCCACCTTCCACACCGGCAGGGCCCTCGGCCGCCCAGTCCACCTACTCCAGCCCCGGAACAGGGCCGCCAGTGCTGGCTCTGACGGGATGTTAGCGTGAAACGGAACCAGGCAGACTGTGAGTTTTAAAATGGATGTTTAGGGGCGCCTGGCTGGCTCAGGGCATGATCTCACAGTTTGTGAGTTCGAGCCCCACGTCGGGCTCTGTGCTGACAGCACGGACCTGCCTGGGATTCGCTCTCTCTGGTTGCCCCCTCACTTGCTCGCTCTCAAAATAAATAAATAAGCTTAATAAGATAAAATAAAACACAATAAAATAAATTAAGTAAAATAAAATAAAATAAAAATAAAATAAAGTAACACAAAACAAAACAAAATGGATGTTAAAAAAAAAAAAAGGTCAAAATAGCCCGCCCTGAGCCTGGAGCTTAGTAGGTCAACAAAAAATGCTCCCCCAACCCCAAGGAACTGAGTCCTGTGTGCAACACCTGATAACGCGCTGACCCACCCTGAGGGGAGCCCAGTGTGGCCAACTCTCTCCAATGGACCAAGGTAGGGGTGCCTGCCTCTCTGGGTGCCCACACTGGTCCTGCCTGGGCCAGTCCAGCTCTCCCTCCCCCTGGCAGCTGGAGCCTCACGGCCTTTCCGACGCCATCCACCCAGGTGGTAGAGGCCCACATGCCGCCTGGCCCAGGAGCACCCCCTGGA
Organism: Cryptoprocta ferox; assembly: GCA_028646485.1. NCBI lineage: Eukaryota > Metazoa > Chordata > Mammalia > Carnivora > Eupleridae > Cryptoprocta > Cryptoprocta ferox. The sequence continues at coordinate 3,390,887 of CM053571.1, forward strand.
AGCTGCTTCCCAGAGCCATGGCCGGCACCGTCGCCCAGGCTGGGCAGCCCAGCAGGACGGCCATCCGAGCGAGACTCTGTCTCTGGCGGGGGGGGGGGGGGCAGACAGAGCTCCCTTCTGGCGCTAGAGCCCCCTGGACCGAGGCCCGAGATCCTTGAGGCCCACCCAATCAGGTGCCGACAGCCTCCAAAGGTCCTGGCGTCGGGCGACTTACTATTTGTATGATCGCAACCGCGAGGGCTCGAGCCGGAGGGCACCTTCTCCACCCCACAGGCGCCCCCCACGCCCCGCTGCCACCGCCATGTCACACGCGCCTGTGCACGGCGGGCGGGCGGGGGGCCGCCTGCCTGGACCCTCCACGGCGGGCTCAGGTGGGAGTCCTCGCCCCGCTGAGCGGGATGCAGCTGCAGGACCAGGAGGCCGCGGCGGGGAGGGAACAGCAGGAAGCGCGTCTGCCTCCGGGACCCCTCCGCCCACGCCTGGGCCGGAAGTGCGGGCACACCCACTGCAGGAATCCCGGGGCAGGGCTGGGCTCCCAGGAAACTGGGCCAGAGGTTCCCTCGCACGCGCTGGGGCAGCCCAGGCCCCGCGGCCCCCTGCCGCCGCTCCGCTCGGGGGGTCTCCCATCCAGCCAGGGCCGCGGGGCCCGGAGGCCGGGACCCTTTTCCCAGGGCCCACCAGCAACCGCCCCCCGCCCAGGGGAGGGACGGCAGGTGACATCATCGCACTGGATGCCACCAGCAACCCGGGGGGAGCATTCATCCCCTTGCTTTACAGACAGGGAAACTGAGGCTGGGATGGGCACGCGGCTCACCTGAGAATCCAGGCCTCTGGCGTCCACCTGCGAGGCCCCAATGACGGGAAATACAAGCCAACGGGGGCCTCCCGGGCAGGCCCTCACCTGCCACCTCGGACCGTTTCCCGAGTCTGATGCCGTCTCATCCGCTTTAAAGGCAGAAGCACGGCCTGTAGTAAGAATCACGGTCGCCGAGACCTCTTGTGTCCAAAGGCGCGCTGGGCGTGCACGCGGCCTCCACGCCCCCCCCCCCCGGGTCCCCACCACGGTACCCACGGGGGCAGGTGGGCTGGGAAACCTCAGGGCGGCCGCCGGGCGGCCCGAGCCCTGCATCGGGTACACACACACGGGCGCTTGCACTCCTGCCTGGGGGAGCCTGGCCCCGCCGGCCACCTCTTGCGGGAGGGCCGCCAGCGCAACGGTCCCACCCCCGGGCCTTCCGGCCGCCCCCCTCCCTCAGCCGCCTTCCCAGATCCTGTGCCGGGCCTGCCCGCGCCGCCATTTCCTCTCGCAGGCCCGGAGGCTCGCTTCCAGTCCTCGGAGTGTGCAAATGGCCGGGGCCCGGAGCAGCCTGTGCCTCGGAGGAGCCCGGGCCCTGCCTGGCCACGTCCCAGAGCGCAGCCAGCCCGGCCGACGGGCCTTCCTCCACCTGCCAGGAGCCGGGGGGCCCCGGGCTGGGAAAGTGACCTGGCCCAGTGGGGCAGGGCCTGGCGGGCGTCCCCGGGGTGGGGGGCACGGGCTCCAAGGCTCCCCGAGAAGCCACGAGGAGCGCCCCCCTGGAAACCGCCGACACACCGAGAGCAGCACGGGACATGTCTGTGCGCACGTGTGCTACACGCACAGGACATGGATGTGTGTACGTGTTGCACGCACAGGACACGTGTGTTCCATGCACAGGGCACACGTGTGTGCACATGTATTACATGCACGGACACGTGTTACACACAGGACACGTGTGTGCGTGTGTATTACACGCACGGGACACGTGTTACAGGACACGTGTGTGCATGTGTGTTACAAGCACAGGACACGTGCGCGTATGCGCGTGTGCCACACTCACTGGACACGTGTGTGCACACATGCTACACCCATAGGACGTGTGTGTGCATGTGTGCTACACACGACCACGTGTGCACGCGTGTTACACACAGGACACGTGTGTGCACAAGTGTCTTACATGCACAGGGAATGTGAGCGCGCACGTGTATTACATGCACAGGACACGTGTGCGCACGCATGTGTTACATGCACAGGACAAGTGTGTGCACACATGCATCCGTACACGGGACATGTGTGGGCACACGTGTATTACATGCACAGGACATGCGTGTGTGCACGTGTATTACATGACACGTGTGCACACACGTGTTACACGCACAGGACACATGTGTGCACACATGCACCCACACATGGGACATGTACGCGCACGTGTATTACATGCACAGGACACGGACACGTGCACGTGTTACACGCACGAGACACGTGTGTGCACGCGCCTGTGTTACACGCACACACCGCGGTGCACCCGCACTGGCACAGGCACTCTGTCCACACCTGACCACTGCGTGGACGTGCAGAACGAACATGGGCTTTGGGGGGCGCGGCAGGCCCGGGTCTGAACCCCACCCCAGTCTTCAGCTGGCTGGATCTGAGGGCCCCGCGGCAGGCCCAGCGCCTCCCCTGCCGAATGGAGGTGGCGCGCACCCCTGCTCCGCAGGTGTTTCGGAGACCCAGAAGTAAACCGAGGGCTGCCAGCAGGTGCGGGGTGCTCTCTGCCAGCCGAGGGCCGCGCGCAGTGTGCCCGTGTGTGCTACCGGGAGGCAGGGACATGCACTGCCCCCCTTTTACAGACGGGGAAACGGGGACACGGAGAGGTGAAACGACTTGCCTCGGATCAACACGGCCAGGAAACAAAACCGACTCAATCTAAGCCCCGGCCTCAGTCGCAGAGCTCACGCTCTCCGGTCCTCCGCTTTCTCGAATGGGAACGGTGCCCAGCGTGGCGCGGGCGCACCGGGCGCGCGCGGCTGCTAATGTAGCCACCATCACCCTCGCCTCCTCCGGGACGCTGAGCCCCAGGCCGGGGGCTGCTTTGCTTTGCTGATCTTTAAGAGCGCCCAGACCCGCGTCAGCCACGCTCTCGGAGCTGCTGGTAAAAACCGTTCTGACGCCGGCACAGGGGTCTGAAAAGACCAGACGGAGCAAGTGGCGAAAAAAATAAAATAAGATCCAAGAGCAGAATCGCTAGCGAAAGCGGCTCCCGAGGAGCTCTGGCAAATTTCATCTGCTTTTCATGCTTCTGGTTCGTCCCCAGCATCTCCGCCAACAGGTACGTTCCTTGAAGTAAACAAGCCACAACAAAGCGATTCGATTCTATTAACGAATGGAAGGAGCCTTGGGGAGCTCGCAGGCGACGGAGGAAGCCAGCACCCGGCTCTCGTTCAGGTTCGGCAGCGAGCACCGAGGGAAGGCAGCCTCAGCGGCCGGGAAGGGCAGAGCCAGACCCCAAAATTTGGAAAAAGCAGAAGCAATCACTTAAAAAAATGAGACAGGGGTTGGGGGCGGGGGGCGCGGGGAAGAGCCCTCGGAACCGGTTACATCATAACGTGAGCAAATTCACCAAATAAACAGTTACCGTCTGCAAATTACGGTGGCCGTAAAACTTCTCCGTCCTGAAAAGTGTGCTGATGGCCAATGAATTCCGCACCTCGTTATCTTGGGGAGATCATTTTTTTTTTCAAGTTTACAGCTACTCTTTGTAGTTCACCTGTTGAATGTTTTTTTTGGGGGGGTTTAAACGTACCTTCAAACCACGCAAAATATTTATTATGTTATTTTTCATAAACATCTCAAAATAATTTTATGTCAACCACATACAGAACAGCTCGAGATTCCACGAAGATCTCAACATCTAAAGTCCCAGACGCCGTGATTTTTGAATTTCAATCTAGTGTTAATGCCGTTCGTGCTGCCAAACGACATAAAAATTGGTAATTAATTAAAACCCTTAAGGTCCGTTAACGGAGGGCATCTGGGGTCTTAAAAGGCAAAGACAAAGACCAAAATTTAGATTATAATCTAATGACGGGGAGGGTGTTTCCTCCACCGAATTGTTCGGGGGACCGTTCCACTGCACCAGCGCAGCCTGTTTATTTTGACCTCAGTTCTTCGAAATTGTCGACTCCACAATTGAAATACGCAGTGTGTTCCAACAAGGACCTAGCAGTCGTAATGACAGACCAGCCCATCTGTGTTGTGAGAATGTATAATTTCAGCCTATAGTGGAATTTATATACAATCAACGATAGGAACGCTGCTCTGTGTGATACTTTCTCAAAAAAAAAAAAAAAAAAAACTGCCGAGAAGAAATGGGTGCCGTGGAGAAGGCTGATATTTTGCCTGATTCGGAACACAAAAGATTCCATGGCATTTTCCCGATCTGGGGGGAGGAGGCAGAATGTTATTACCCAAGCTAATAAACAGAGATGGAAACGGATCTGCTGGGCGTGTGCTGGAGAACGTGCTATCCGTACATGTTACGACCTTTTAGGTGAACAGAATCTCGGTGGAAAATACTAATTCAGGATGAAAATGCTCATTTGCGGAAATTAATTGATTTTATGCTACTTGCCCTTAATTCCGAAAAGGAGATGAAGTCGTGTTCGGGAAATCGGACTTGTCATTCCCGGCCTGGGATTCGAGGCCTGTTCACCTACACTGGTTATGCCAAAAAATAAAATTTTTGGAGATGAGGCGTGGGCAAGCTTTCAAAAGCATAAATTCTTCAAAAACGATGGGCCCTCCTTCCCCCTACCCACCTCTCTCCACTCTCGCCCTCTTTCGCATCAGAATTTATGACACTCTGTTTTTTTCCTATCACTTCTATTTTGTCGCCGGCGTTTTATTTGGTGCTTGCTAAACGTTGGGGTGGAATGACCCTCCGGCTCGTAGCAGCAGAATGTGGTGCTCTACATTCACGATCACGAAAATGTTTTAATGATCTCTGCCATATACGCCTGTCTCTACAGCTCCGAACCTCCGGTATCGACTGCTGTCTAATCTAAGAACAAAAGCAGCCGTGATAGTCCCCGTGTGTGAGCTGAGCTCACTTTTATACGTGGTGGGGTCTACACCGGCCGGCTGCTCAGACCCACACAAACAGGGCCCAACGCCTCCGAATCAGGAAAACAAAGATGTATTTACGTGGGAATTTTCCTCTCCGTTGCAACGTAGAACTTTCTGGGCCAGATTTTCCATTTTCCATAAATCAAGACCCCAGCTACCCTCAAACGTGGGGGGGGGGGGGACCCAGGCTGCATCCGTGGGTGCTTTTGTCAGCCTGCCAGAGGATGGAGAGGATTTGCAGCTGAACTCCGCAAAGCCCACCTTTTAAATGAAAAGGGTCAGCAGTTCTGAAGGGTCGGGGACCATCCCGGGAACCCGGGCAAGCATGGAGTTCAGCTCTTGGACCGTGGCTGCAGCGTGGCAGGGGGACGCAAAGGTCTTCGAGGGACTTCCACGCCCGCCGGCCACGGCTCAGGCCCCGGGCGGTCGAGGGTCTTGGCCCACAGCTCTGCAGATGCGAAACCAGGATGGGAGCTGGCACAGGCCGGCCCTGGACGACTCAGGCCCCCCGAGGGTCCGTCTGGTGGACGTGCCCACGTGCACCCCACGCACCGTCTGTGGGCAGGGCGCAGCGCCGTTAGGCGGAATCCCCGGGCTTCAATAAGTGTTCAAGAAACAAAGCACCAAACAACCCAAAAGATTTTCCCCATCCTGAGCTGAGAGCCAAAAAGAGCCTTCTTTTTCCTCCCTTCCTCACCCGAAATAAAATAAAACGAAAGGGAGAAAAGAACCGGATCCCTAAACTGTGGACATGGCAGCATTAGAGATGCCGGATAAAATAAAAGGGCCTCTGTTTCTCAATGCAGAACCCACCCTCCCGTACGCCAGCCCAGCCCTGCCTGCCGAGGAGTTTGCAGGGAGGAGCGAGGGCGCTTTGGTGTTTTTCCCTCGGCCGCTCCTGGCACCACCAAAAATTAAGACGACAATAACAACAGTAATAGTAACGAGAGCCCCGACCCGGCTGAGCACGAATGCGCAGGCCGTGCCCATTAACGCCTCCTGAAACATTCGTTCAAATTACAATCGAGCACGCAGCTACTGGAAAATAACAAACGTTCATTTTTATTGTGATTCCCAAAGCCTAGAGCTTGGGATCTTAAGAATAAACCGGGCCTGGCTTCTGCATTTTCCCTGCAGTTTTTTGGAAAGGCTTACTTCACCCAGGGCTGGTTGGGAGGAGCGGGGGGGGGGGGCTCGGAAATAGAATTTTGAATTTCGGATAACCAATTAGAGGGAAGGAGACGTAACAGGCATGGAGCACAAGATGGCAGAGCCCTCGGCTGGTCCCCAGCAGACGAGAAGGGAAGAAGGTGACTTACCCAAGGTGCAGGAGGCTGGGGAGCTTTCTCAAAAGCAAGGGAGTGGAAACGGTGCCCCCCGGGGCCGGCCGGGCACAGTGGCAGGAGGGGGAGGGCAGGGCCCGCCGGCCCCGCAGGCCGCCCCCCCCCCCCCCCCCCGCTGGCAGCCCCGGGTCCGACGGGCCCTCGGGCGTCCTGCTCTCCGGCCACCCTCGTCCACGTCCATCGGGTCCCCCCGGTCGCGGCCGGCGCGGCCTGGGCCTCGGCCACCCCGGCACCCGGAGGCAGGGCCGCCAGGAGCCAAGTGGTGCTGGGGGAGGCTGTGCTGCCAGCCCAGGAGGACGAGGAAAATGCTACTTTTGTCTCCTGCTCTCATCTGGCACTGGCTGCCCGGGAAGGGGGGGCCAGAGGCGGCCGCTGCGGCTCGGCCCCGCCCACCGGGAATTTTTGAAAGATGCTCCTGGGTGCCGGGAGGATGGCAGACGTGGCAGAGGCGGGTGGGCCGGACCCCCGAACCCACCACCAGGCGCGGGGGGGTGGGGGGGCGGCCGAGCGGGAGAGGGAGGAGGCGGCAGGCGCGGCTGGCCACTCAGCGGCCGGCCGAGGAGGACGGGGAGCCGGCCCGGCCCCGGCGCCAGCCCTCCCCGCGGCCAGGCGGCGCGGCCCTGGGCGCCATGTTGCTCCGAGGCCGCGCGGCCCGGGCCCGCCGCGGGCATAGAGGCCGCATTGTTCCCGTGCCCGGCCCGAGGGGGAGCGGGCGGCGGCCGGCACCCTGCGTGCTCCCGGGGGGGGGGGGTGGAGGGATGGGGAGGGGGCCAGGCCCGGGGCCCCCAACCCGGCCAGCTCCCCCCTGGGCCCCCCGGCCTCGGAGGGAGCCCGTCCCAACCGACGCCCCGGGGAGGCCGTGCCACCTCGGCCCAGAGCCCGGGCCGGGGCTCTGAATTGGCCTTGTGTCCGCCCGAGGGCGCGCCTGACCGCGGGGCCGCCCCACCTCTCCCGGCCTCGGTTTCCCCGGCCACAGAAGGGACAGGGAGGACGGCTGCCACCGCTCAGGGCTGCTGGACGACGGAATGGAAAAGGCACACGTAGGGCCGAACGCCGGGGCCGGGCACCCCGCTGGCGCTCGGGAGCCGGCCGCCTTGCCCAGAGGGGCTGCGAGGCGGCCACGAGGTCGCGTCCAGGGTCCACCACACCGTCGGAGGCCATCACACACTCCTCAGCCCCACCAAAGCCAATCGTGGCCACCGCACGGGGCAAAGGCAAAGCGTGCCGGGGCTCCAGCCCTCGGGCCCCATGGCCTCCCCACGGCCTCCCCACGGCCTCCCCACGGCCAGCCTCAGGGCTTTGAACGTGGTGGTTTTATTTGGACATTTATCACGTTCGGCTGGCCTCCGCTGAAGGCGTCCGGGCCACATCCGTGCGGTCACTCTGTCTGCCCAAGTCTCTCCCTCGGCCCTTTACGTGGCCAGGCACCTGCTGTCCCCTCGCCTGGGGAGTCCCAGGGCTGTCAGTGTGAGATGGGGGCTCCCCAGGCGGGGGTGGGGGGGCAGCACGGACTGACCGTGGCTGGGCCTGCCGCCTCGGCTTACGGGCCTTTCTGTCGGTAGCGACTGGGGGTAAGGGGCCATCTGGACACCTGAGCATCCGGGGACGGCAGCTCGGGCTCAGATACGGTCATGCCCAAGAAGGAGGCGGAGGGGCAAGGCAACTGAGCAGGAAGGAAGCAGCCCAGGAGGAGCCCTCTGGTCCTCGGGCTCTGGTCTCACGCACACTGCCACGTGACCCGCTCGCCAGCTGATGCCAGAGACAAAGCAGGTAGGATTGCGATGCCACGCGCCTGACCAGGAACATTGGGAATTCCATTCCGGGGACGGCTCGGCACAGCTGCCAACAGCCTGGCCTGGGGAGGAGAGGGTCCCCCCCCCATGCCCCACGGGGACAGCCACCGAAGACCAGGTGGCCATTTTGGGACCGACCCTGCCAGAGGAGAGGATGCAGAACCTGGGGGCACCCGGTACCCCAGCACACACACAACATCCCCACAGCCAGAAGCGGCCTCTGGCCTCTGCTGTGCCGGCTGGATGTCCCAGAGATAACAGCCTGCACCCCCAAGGCCTGCAGACCAGCGTGGGGCTCAGGACACAACACATCCGTCAGGGCGGCCGGGCAGCCGGGCCCCGATCGGGTCCTCCTCAGACGGCAGGCACCCTGTGCCGTGAGGTTTGGCAGCGCCGCCCCTGTGTCAGGGCCAGAACCCCCAGAGACAAGCCCTTCCCCTCCTGGCAGGGCAGGGAGGGCCCCACGGGTGACACGCACAGCCCCTGACATGCTCAGGACACACGTGTGTCCCTGCAGGCCAGAACATGCATGTCTGGCGCCTACTGGGAGCCCAGGCAGGTCTGGGTAACGCGGTGAACAACGTGCCTGCAGGTCGCTGCGGTGTCTCTTGCTGTGACAACGTAAGGAACACGGAAGCCCCCCCACCCCCCGCACCACCGTTTTATTATAATTTAAAATGCAATTATAAAAGTCTGATTTGAATGTAAATATCGCCGTTAAACACACGAAAGGCGAACCGAGATTGAAGAGCCCCCCCAAAACCAGCAGGTAAATATTTCAGCCAAATGCTCTTTCTGTCTTCGGAGATCCCAGAATTAAGGAAGGGCGTTCACCGAAAAACCCAGCCCTGGCCTTAGAAGCCAAAGGCATCAGGGACAGCGATCCTGTTTCAATTCTAAGGGAAAATTCTCTCTCTCCTTAAAAAAAAAAAAAAAAGGCCGTTTTACTTTGCGCATCTCGGGCACACTCCAACCACAACCGCCAATCGCTTGACAAATAATAATGCTTGTCTCTGCTGCTCACATGTCTGCTCAGAGAACCCACCTCTCAGCCACGGACGGGGCAGCAGGCCCGGCCGCATGTTCCAGGGCTCCACTGCCACGGCCACACGGCCTTCCGACCTGTCCGGGATCCGACGCGCACAAGTCAGCCATCGGATTCTGCCAGCAAGGCCGTCGGGCGTTCACCCCTGAAGCCGCCCCCACCCAGTGAAAGCTCGTGTTGGGAGGGTTCTGTGCCTCATGCCACACAGTTCCAGCGTTTCCCACTTAGATTTACCCCTCTCGCCTACACAGCCTCAGAGGTTGTTTTGGTCACCCCCCACCCACCCACCCAAAAGAGAGATCTCTTCAGAGCATTTTGGGGGTTCAGGTTAAACAGACGCAGCTAAGCTGTTCCAGAATTTAAAAAAAAAAAAAAAAAGAGGAAAGGATGTAAAAGCAGTTTTAAAAAACGAAACCTCATTTTTTGAAAGCCAAATATTATCATTTGCCAACAAAGCCGACTCTCCTCTCAGCCCTCACCCCGACTGGGGCCGCTCACGCCCCTGGCCTCACCCGCCTCGAAGGGGCGTCCAGGCCTAGGACCCCCTCGGCTGGCAGGGAGCCCAGGCCGATTAGCCACCGCAGCCTTTCCAACGTCCCCCCCGCCCCCCCACAAAGCCAGGAAGACGGTCTCTTTCCCAGCCCCAGCCGGATCTGTTCCTCCGAGTCCCTAACGCGAGCCTGGGAGCCGGGCCTGGCTTCTCAGGGCGCCTTCCTGGCTGCGTTGAGGCGGGCGATTTAGCAGGAACAGAGCTGGACACGATCCACACAGCAGGAAGAGGGACATGGCTCCTGGAGAAGCGTCGGAGAGAAGTTTCTGTTCGTTTTAGTAATTCCGAAAACGGCCCTCCAGTGCTAGCTCTGGGCCGGTCTGTCCAGAGTAACAAGCACACCCTCTCCGGCCAGCGAGGGTGTGTGAGGGTTAGTGTGGGGCTTAACCATGGCAGGCCGGGCTCTCTGATAGCCTGCAGACTCCTCCCAAGTTCATCGGAGAATGGCTGCTGGCAGGAGTAAAGGGCCCCAGAGAGTCACAAATACTGTCCCAAATCGCCATCGACGGTTTCCTCCTCCGAGAAGGGACCCTTTCCTCCTAGAGTCCCGGGTTTCCTCACTTCCATCCCTTGACTGCCCGTCGCCCCCAGCAGACAAAGGCCCATCGGATCTAGGCCAAGGGAGGGCCCCTCCAGCCCACCCTCCACAACCTGGAAACCTGGCCACCCTTTCTGGTGCTTGCGAGTGCACCCTTGCAGCCTTGAGAAAGAGATCACAGAAGGAAAAAATTAAACTTGAGAAAGTTAGCCTCCACTCGACAAAGAAGGCCAGACGTTCACCCTGAATCTTCAAGGAACCACGGGTCAGGGGGACTTTCTTTTTTCCCTCTATACATCGAGGTCCCTGACTGGGCTCTGAGGGCCCGGGATACTCAGATACTCGAGCTCCGCCGGCCCAAGCCAACGGGACGCTGGTCAGCCCTGAAAATAAGCATTTCATATAAAAGATCCATTGTCTTTGCTTGGAGACAAGTTATTGCCTTTCCTCGGTCCTCAGCCACATAACATCAGGATGCCCAGGGCCCTTTCTTGTTCCGACGGCATGTTTTGAGCCAGGCAATCTCACTGGGTCTTCCTGACCGTCAGCGAAGGGATGAAATTCTCCTCCACGGAGCGTTCTGGTTAAACGTAGGCCAAAGAGCAATTAGCTCATCAGTGTCGAAACCCTCCCACCAAATCGCCAGCTGCATTGCCAGCAAGATGCTGGCAGCTGGTGTGGCCACTCTGGACCCCCGAATTGCGATGTCTTGCCCTCATTCTTCTTCTGGACCCTGAACAGGTGAGAGGCTCGGGTCAGACCCTGGGGTCAGCGCCCAAGTGAGCTCCTCAAGTGTCATTCCGGGAATGGGGGGGGGGGAGGCGGGTAAGTGCCACTCCTTCCTCTGTGAGCACGTCCCAGGACCTCAAGAGGCCTTGCCCCTCATCTAGTGCCCCCAGTGCCCCCAGTGCCTCCTAGCCAGGTCCCCGTGGCAAGGAAAGCCCTAGTTTTGCAAGCTCCTGGCAGCCTACCGGTTAGGAAACATCAAAGTTCACTTGTGCCACCACCTGCGGGCCACGGGGGAGTGAACTCGTAGGTGCCCTTTCTCGGGAAACCAAAACTGGACTCCCCGTTTCTTAGAAACTCAAAAATATCATCATCACTGGCAATAAAAATGGCGATTACCGTTTACAACAATAACAATGACAGCAGCAGCAGCTGTTTATGGCTCCCTGCCACGTGCCAGGGACCGTGCTCTGTGGAATTCACGTTGTCTGGACACCCCCAATGCTCCTCCGAGGTTGGATTTATTATTCCTGCTCTGTGACTTGGGGCACAGGCCCAGGGAGGCCCGAGGATGCGCCCTGTCCAGGGCCACACATTGAGCCAGGGGCAGGGACGGGACTGGAGCGGCCCCATGTGAGCCAGGACACCCCCTTTTAATGGGGTTCCTGCAAGAGTATTCTCCCTTCTCCCCAGTCGTGCAAGCACACTCCGTAAGCCCAACGAATACCAAGTGTGATGGTTTTAAGATGTTTTCCTGGCTGGCCTGCAAGGGCCTCCCTCCCTTCCCAACACTGCCCCTCGCCAGGGGCACCCACTGGTTTCCGTGGACGGCAGGGAGCACTTGCTCAGGCAGAGTGCCCATCGGGGTGGGCAAAGCTCTCTGGACCCTCCCTCAGCCCCAGGGACTGCCTTCCAGTCAGGCCTCATCCCCCCGGGGCAGAACAACACCCTGCTGAGGACGGGCGCAAGCGAGACTGGGTCACAGACGGCCCCATGAGGTGCAAACCACGCAGAGCCAGAAGTCATCCTGCTGCAAGGTTCCCCGCTGTTCCCGCTGAGCAAAGCAAAATGCTGTCTGCACCTGTTCAGGTGGGGTGTGGAACGTGGCCACAGCGGAGACCCCTCACCACACACTGCCTGTGCTGAGCAGCCGGCCCCCGCCAGCGCCCCGGAGACCCCTCGCCCAGGATCTGGGGCCTCCAGCGGCCAGAGGCTGGGCATGATGCAGCCCCCAGTGCAGGCGACAAAACACCACAGGGCTGGCCCTGGTTTAAAACAAAAACGGAAACACCCGGGCCATGCGCCCACTCGCCCAGCACAGTCCAGGAGCCCCTGTCCTCCCGCTTAGCACGTTCTCCCCATTAAACCCAAAAGCGATAAAAACCAGACAGGCGCCAGTCCGTTTTCGGAACCTTGACTTTGGTGTGCGTGTCCTCAAGAATAAAATGTGCCCAACACGGTAAGAAGCCCCTGGCGGGGGCCCCGGTCACCACTGGAACTGGGCTGGCTCTGAGGAATAAGGACAAAGGCAAGACAGGACAGCGTTGGTGCCGAGAGTGGGTATGGGGGGGGGGCACTGCTTACTATAGACTCCCAAGTCTCAAGACCATCACATTCCATGCGCCAGGGGCACACTTGGAGGGGGGGATGGGCCTTGGCAGCTTTGACAAATAGCAAGTCCCCACCAAGGGGCCCTGGGGTGCCTCCGTGGATGCTCTCGGCCCTTCGCTGCTCCCACAGGCCCGCGGAGAAGCAGCAGCGGAGGCCCCATCTCCGGGGGTCTGGTGTAATCCTGGGTGTTCCCAGGAGCCTCAGCGGGAGGCCACACCTTCCTGCCCATCATGACATAGGTTACAGGTCCTCCGTGGGCCTGGGGAAAACGGCTCCGGTGTTCTGCAGGCGAGGCCCCGATGGAACTCGAGCTCCTTCTAATTACTAACCCGGTCACCGGCGTCGGCGAGCAGCGGCTCCATTTCTGTGCCCCCATTTCTGACATCGCTGCTGAAGGTCCCACCCGGGATTCCCGGCTCCTAACTGCCTCTCGTAGGGTCATAAATAAAAATTCAAAACGGGGGAGGTGGGGAGGTGGCTCGGGAGAGGGAGATGACAGCCTGGCGGAAAATACGGCCGCCGGGTCCGTTCCAAGGCACCGAAGCAAACTTGCAGCCTCTGTGCCGGGGTTGCCAGCTCTCACCGAGAGGGTCTCCTCTTTCCTCGGCTCCAGGGAACCAGGGGGCCCGGGGAGACGCTGTCGTGAGGCAGGCCTGGGCTACTCGGGCCTCCGTCCGTGTGTGTCCGGAAACACGGCCTGCGGGAGCCAGCTCGCAACTCTGGGGTGTCACGGAAACAGGCCCCCACTGCCCATTATTTTGTGGTCAAAGGACCCGGCGAGGTTCTCCAAACCACATCAGTAAGATGGGGAGAGCAGAAGGGAAATCACACCTGTGACACGACAGTATTAAAAAGCGGGCTTAACCCACCCCCGACGGGTTTCACTTTAACGGGACAGGGACACGGGGGTACAAGCACGCATGTGAAAATCCCAAACGGCCAGAACCAACGAACTAAAATAGAATGAAGACAGGGCTGGCCTGCGGAGGCCGCCTTGGCTTCTGAAACCCAACTTTGAAGAAATTAATTTCAGCGTTACCTTAAAACCCTGTAATTACGGCAAACGCGCATTCCTTCACCCATGTCTCGCTCCCCACAAACTCCCCAGGGCCGCCGGCTGGGCCTGTGTGCGAGCCACCTATAAAGGGGGATTTATTACGAAAAGTTATGAGTTGTTTTTCGTTTTATGCCACCATAAACAAGAGCCTCCACACAAGGGCCTTTCACTCGCCCGGCCCAACGGCTGCCAGCGCTCGACCGAGGGCCCCCTGCATCGGCTCTCCATAAATGCGTGACCAGCAAAAAAATAAAATAAACAAATAGAAAGCAACGTTTTCCCTGGTTTAGGAAGGGAATGAAAAATGTCAATTTTTCAAAAAAAAAAAAAGGGATCACAGGGTCCAAATGATCCTTCCAAGTCCCATCAAACCTAAAACCAGATGCTTTCTCCTTTTCTTCTATTCTAAGATGCCTGCTGACGCTATTTACGTGTGCAACAAAATTCTCTCGGGCAAATGGTCTGCACACCTGAGCTCAGAAGCTGTATTTCACGAATCCCAAGTTCCTGCATTTTAATGACGGCCCGGCCGGTGGAGTTCTTGCCAAGCTGGCCAGGCTTCAGGTTCAAGTGCAACCTCCTTCGTCTGTGGAAGGCCTGCCCTACAGGCTCTTCGTAGAAATCCCTTCATTAATATTTAAATACTCCCTAAGTAGCGAAAGTGAGAAATGCACTTACCGTCCTCAGGAGTCGCCCGGAACCGATGGTGACCCCGGGACTCGCAGGTCGACTGCCCTGCCCTTGCCGGAGGAACGCGCCCCGACGCAGCCGGCGCTGCGCTGTGGTGCCCACACGGCACAGGCCCTGGGCGAGCCGCGGGTGTGAGTCCTGGGTCCCAAACGCGTCCCTCGTTCGCGCGTGTGAACCGCAGCGAGCAGCGCGGTGCCACCTCCCGAAACTCTTCGCAGGGCGGGACGGCTCCGGGCCGGAGCCGGCCGGGCGAAGCGCACGGCCAGGCCGCACTCTCGCGGTCCCGCACCGCGCCGCTCCTCCTCTGCTGACTCCGGCTTGCCCGTAGGGACCGGCCGGACCTCTCGGAGGGGCAGAACCCGCTCTCCGCATCCGAGACGAGCGCCTCGAGGGACCTTTGTCCGGGACGAAAGCGAAAGCGCGCCGCGCCGGGGGCGCCCACGCCCTGCCGCGGAGGTCCGGGCCGGCGCGCCCCGCGACTTTCTCCAAGTTCACGTGCTTCGCCGGCGGGCGGGCGGCGCGGGCCCGAACTTGCAGGGCCGGGCCGTCGGGCGCGCTGCGGGCTGCGGGCGGGCTCGGGGCGGCCCGGCGGCGCGGGCCGGGCACAATGGGCGCCGCCGGGCGGGCGGGCGCGGGGACGGCGCGGGCCCGGCTGCCGCGCGGCCGCTCGTCTGGCGCGGCCCGGGCGCCGAATGCGGCGGCGGCGGCTTGGCACAGACGCGCCGCGCGCCCGGTGCATGCTAATGGCCGGCGGCCGCGCCATGAATTATTCAGCAGCGGCGCGGAGAGGGCGAGCGCGGCGCGGAGGGCGGCCCGGCCCGCGCGTCCCCCGCCGCTGCGAAGCCGCCGCGGCGACTTCCCAAACTTTCCCCGGTCGACACCGAGGATGCGGCCCCCGCGGCGCCTCCGTCCCCGCCCGAGCGCGCCGGCCGCGCTTCCCACGTTGCCGCCTATTTTATGTCTTTTGTCTCGGAGTTGGCACCTGTCCCAGAGAGCGCGTTTCCCTGCCCACCCCTTCGCCGCCGGATCGGGGCGGGGGAGGGGGTACGGGGGACCCGGAGAGGAGGGGACGGGGAGGTGGGGGGAAGCAAGGCGCCTACGGGCCCCGTAGCCAGGAGAGACCTCCCGGGGACAGTGGCCGTGCCCGCGCGCCCGGGCGCCTCTCTTCTGCGGGGAGGTCAAGTCTTCGGCTGTGCCCGGAATACCAACGAGGCCTCCGGCCCCCCCACCCCCCGCGGCCGTGCCCGCTGCGGGCCAGGACGGACCGCGGCCCCTCCCCGACTCCCCCTTCCGCCGCGCACCCTCCTCCCGGGGCCCGCGCGCGCGGGCGGGGCGGGCGGCGCGAGCAGCGGATTCGCCGCCCGAGCCCCGCGCCTCGCCCCGCAGCCCCGCGTGCGCGCCCCCGCGGGCACGCCGCCCCAGGCGCTCCCCGCTGCGCGCCCCCGGCCCGCGGCCCCGCCCGCCTGCCGGCGCGGCCAGGGGGGCACCGCGCCGCGAGGACCCATCCGCCCCCGGCTTCGCGCCCTGGGGCCGCGCGGCTGCCGGGGCGGGCAGGCGCGAGCCCTGGCCCCGGCTCGCCCCGCCACCCTGGCACCGAGGCGGCTGCCGGAGCGCGCTCGGCGGCTGCGTTCCGAAGCTCCGGCTGCCATGATTGCGGGCAGCGGGGCGCGCGCGCGGGCTCGGGCCCGGCTCGGGGACCCCGGGCGGACCGACGGTCTCTGGCCGGCGCGCAGACGCGTGCGCGCCGCGGACGGCGGCTGGGGGCGCCGGGCTCGTCACGGCGGCGGCCAGCGTGGGCCACGGAGCTCTAGACGAGGTCCTCGGACAGGGCTCGGGATCCGCGGCGGCGGGCTTCCCTCGGTGCCCAGGGCGACCCTGCGGCGGCTTTCCGGACAGCGCTGGTCCGGCGGAGGGAGGGGTGCGGTGCCAGGTGTCGGGGGGGGGCCGGGGGGCGCGGGGTCCGGTGAGGTGGAGAGGGGCAGCGCACTGAGCCCAGAGATGGAGGGGGTGCGCAAGGTGCCTGGCGGAAGGGGGTGCCCTCGCGGTGCCGGGAAGGTGTGGGATGGCGGGGGCACCGTGCCCAGAGCCGCTGCTGCCCAGCTCCGAGCTCGCTCTCTTCCTTCCCCGCAGAAACAACTTCCTGCTCCCCTGGCCCGGAGCGTAGGAGCTGCGGGGAGAAGTTCTAGGCCGCAGCTCTGCTCTCTCCGAGCCCAACGACTACACTGCGACACCCCGGGGCCGCGCGGGTCCCTCCCGCGCCCCCTCCCGGGGGTCGCGACAGGCAGGGCTCCAGGGCCCGGACACTGGTGATAATGCCAAGGAGGCCGCAGCAGCTCGAACTGCCGGCTCCGAGGGGGCGCCTGCGTGGTTTCCCCACAGAGAGGCCGGCCTCGGCCTCTGGCGCTCGGGGACGACACTGGGTCACTATGCTCAGACCCCCTCTCCCTGTCTGGGCATGCCCTCTCTCAGAGCCAGATGGACCTGGCTGCCCCCGGACGCCCGCGGCGGGGGCCCAAGAGGAACAAGGCCTCCTGGGCCCCATCCCAATGTCTCTCTGTGCCTGTCTCCCCCCAGCCCCCCCCCCCCGGCCGGCCTTGGCATTCTAACCAGTGTCCCTTGACGTCACATCTCGCCATTTCTGTCAACCAATTGAAACTTGCTCGTTGTCATAAAAATATATATACTTTTTATGCCATTGGTACATTCAAAAGTTCCTCGTGTGCCCTGCTTCCCAGGAAACTACGTTCCATATTGGATTGGACTGCCCAGGAAGAGGGAACTGGCCCTAGGAGGCACGGCTGGGCTGGGGCCTGGGGTGCCCACCCACCCACCAGAGAAGCTCTCTAGGACCCGATGACCTTGGCCTTGAACTGTGGCTGGACACCCACCTATGACATACATGGTTTCATGGGGAGGGGCAAAAGTCAGGATATACTTAAGGAATCTTCCAAAATTGCTTTCCTGGGTGTTAGACTCTTACTGTGGCCTCTTTTTAGGGGCAGCTCTTCTTCTTTCTCTGAGAAAATGGAGTTTTAGAAAATGGAGTCGAAATGTTTCCCGGTTACTCTTTGCATTGAAATGCTGACCAACTTTCACTTTCCACAGCAGAGCCGAGGCAGCCCAAGCCGGGTGACTTCACAATGGGGTGGGTTTCCCTCTTTCCCCGAGGAAGGTCCAGGGTGGCCCTCCCAGTCTCAAGGACCGTGGCGTCCCTAGCTGGGTGCCCAGGAATCCTGTGCTCCTCCTTCCTCAGTAAAGGACAGCTCGGGGCTCAGGAATGCCGTGTCTGTGTTCTAGCAGGACAGCAGACCGTCTCTTGGCTAGCGACGTCCTTTATCATTTTCTTCCCTGTTACACTTCCCAGCCCCGACTAGGCCTGTGGGGTGACAGAGCATGTCCTACGAACTGAGTACGTGCAGGGCAGTCTCCAAAAGAGCCACCCAGAGCCCTCTATCATCTCCCCCTTGCTGCGGCCACACCAAGAACCGAAGCACCACCTGACATTATGCACCCCCCGTCCCCCCATCTCTACTGCATGGTCCAACGGCTTTAAAAAAAAAAAAAAACCCATCAGACATTGTGTGGCGTAGCAACTTTGGGGAGTCCGGAACAATACTTTTAGAGACTGGCTGAATGCAGAGATCTAAACGCTAAGTGTCAGGCCCCTTGAACACAAACCTCGTTCTTCCAGAACAACGCGCAAGCTCGGTAACTACCGAACGAGGATTTTGAAAATAAATATATGGTTACTATTTTCACATAAAACCATTCTCCAAGGGCAACCTCTAGAGATGTGCAGACCTCTGTGACAACGTTCTCTCTCTCTCTCTCACACACACACACACACGCAATCCGACTGCACTATAATCTATTGATAATCACTTTCCTAAACACTATAAATATTATAACTAATGTGATACATGTTTTGTGATTAAGTTGGTGGATTAAAACATTGAATTTAAAAAGCCGCAGAGAAAAAGAGATTACCTTACATTATGCCACTTACAAGTTTTGTTCCTTTGGCACAAACACAGATTTGACAACGGTATCATTACGGAAGGCAGTGACTGAATGCCAGCATATTAACTCGGTAATTTTCACCTGAAATCATTGTATAATCAAACCGACTTGCTAACCTTTTTATTAGCCGATTTTTTTTCTTGCTCTCACACACACTAATAAGTTAATTTGATGCCATTCCCCCCCCCCAATTTTTATTTGGTAAAACAAGAAATTGGGTGAGTCAGAACCATATTTGAGAACACACACTTTTCTTTTAATCCCCTCTATACTTGGCAAGGATTTACATATAATTTGGTTACACATTCAGAAATCAAATTCTGCTTTATTCGAGGAAAATAATAGCTTTCAGGTAATTCCATTGGGCATTATCCAGGTTGGTTTTTTTTTTTTTTAAGTCTTTTTCCAACTTGCTATCTTATGGCACTGTTCAGAGTAAATAATATTAGCAAGTGTGCTCAAAGTATCAAAAAAGAAACCTGGGACATTTACTTTGTTGGTGAGTTGTTACGAGTGACAGGCTTCCTGGAGGAAGAACTCGGTCGGTCGGTGTCTGTGGGCCACACCGTGCCTAAGGTCAGATGTTTAAAAAAAATAAGTCCCAGGAAGTCTCTCGATACATCAGGATGTTTATAGTATCAGCCTGATACAGTTATTTTTTCCTGATTTCTCCCAAGATCTGCCTAATGGGAATGCAGTTGGCGACTTCCTGCTCTGCGTCCCCGGCTCAGCCTCCGGCCTCCCACCAGCCCTGAAGGCCGCGGACACTCTACGGTCTCTACACAGCGACTCCTAATAGTTAAAAAATTTCAGTATCCGAGACATTCCAAGGACTTAGGAAACAGATGCATTTAATCTAATTAAAAGCAAACAGGATGCGTGTGCAAAAACTTACATTTTCACTTGGGTTTTGAACATTCAACTTTGCACACTCAAGAATAATGAGTGTGCAGTAAGCTTGAGATGGTGAGAGCGTGGCGGCTCCCGGCTTAGATGCCACTTTTTCAGGCATCCCAGACAATGTGCCCTTTTGAGGAGCTGCTAAGAAGCTTTGGGTGCCGTGTATAAAGGCAAACCGGGCTTATGATTTGTTCTTTTCTTTCCCTTTTTTTTTTTTTTTTTTTTTGGCTGTTCTGTTTTGTTTCGTTTGTTTGCTCTTGTCCCAAAGTAGTTTGCCAGTTTAGGATTCCATTTCGATCTGCCTATTTCCTAATAGCGTGTACCCCTACTTTTGCGCGCAAACCCACTGGCATCCACTTGCCTTGGGTAAGCACCCGTTTCTTTTCCTACAGAATTTTTAGGAGAGAGCTGAGGAAGGGGGGGGGGGGGGAAGAAGTCCGCTAGCGTAGGTGCAGGTAAAACAAGTGAAAATAATTGAGTCAGCCTCTCGGGCTGGGTGAGGAATGCGAGCAAGCGTCCACGGAAGGGATTCCTTCCTTCCAAACATAATGAAGCATTTTCAGAATCTTTCGCTTTAGGTCACCCCGTTTCATGTCAAACTTGGCATTAGCGCACTAGCAACCGACATAAAACTCTGGCCACAGGACAAGCATGTTTGAGAAACAAAGCACGGGGCAAGACTCCACGTTAGCAGCCCTCTCTCCCCCCAAAAAAACCAAGCATGGTGGTAGACCAGTTCTGTATCTTCTTCCCTTTCAAAACAGAAATATATACATATTAGCACGCCTGCCCTGACATTGATCTGTAGCACACCCCACACTCTCCCCTGACTGATGGGGTAGGGACTTCACCCCCGTGTGTTCACGTCTGTTTAGAAACCCGCAAGCGGCTGTGTTGTAATATTTAACACACTTTAGAAGTCCACACATTCACCTCACATGATGTTACCTGTGTGTGTATATCAAAAAAAAAAAAAAAGAAAGAAAAAGCCTAACAACCCTGAAAGCATTCCTTTTTTTTTTTCAAATAAAAGGAAAGCATTAAACAACCAGAAGTCTGCAATAAATATGTGTTCGATCGCACATACACACATAGTGAATATACTGTATGTAATGCATACACGCTGGTATCAAAAATCCCCCCTTACAAAGAGGGGGAGGCTGAGCGGCTCGGTCGGTTAAGGGTCCCACTCTTGATTTCGGCTCAGGTCACGATCTCAACGGTTCACGAGATCGAGACCCGCATCTGCCTTCAGCACAGAGCCTGCTTGGGGTTCTCTCTCTCTCTCTCTCTCTCTCTCTCCCTCTCTCTCTGCCCCTCCACTGCTCTCTCTCTTTCTCTCTCTCTCAGAATAAATAAATAAACATTAAAAAAAATTTCTCCCTACAGATGAAAAATTACACTTCATCTTTTTCATTCTGAAGTAGCAACAACACAAGTCCGGGAAAATGAATTAAGGGTGACAAGCCAATAGCCCTGGTTACACACGCATACACCAAATGCCAAAGCCAGGTTCTTTCTCAGCATTATATAAGGAATAAGAAAAAGCACAGAACAAACTAAAGTCTTTAAAAATCAAAATTAACTCTCAAAGAGAAGTGGGTTCTGAATTTAGTCGCTCAATTCTGCAATTCCTAAAATGGAGGCATCGTCAATTGGGAAATTAACATTTTCCTGAAGAATTTAGTGTGCCACGTGCAGCAAATTTGTATTAGCAATTAAAGATAGATTGGCATTTGTAATTTAACAGTTGCCAGTAGACAAAGTTACCTATTTCCACAAAAATGAGAAGATATCAGAATCTGAAAAGAACTCTCCCCAAATATCCAAAGAATACCTTCGTTTCACAGTTGAAAGCCTTGATTTAGTTGAAATATTTTTGCATCCTCTCAATCCTTTATCCAGAGGCTGAAAACAGTCATTGACTATTTCAATAACTATATATTCTTTGTGAATCCCATGTAAGCAGACTTGAGCTATTAAAAATTTAAAGCAATGTTAAACTGAAAACTATCGAATGTTTTTTTTAATTTTCTAAAATAATGCTGAAAGTCAGTTGACATTTTTCTCCCCCACCGCCAGCTGAAATGAGAACTTTAGGACCATTTCTTAGCCATACAGTTCTTCAGTGAGCTAGGTAAAATATAAGCCCTTAGGATAAAGAAAAAGAAAAGAAAAGAAAGGAAATGAATCCTGATTTAGAACGCAAAACGTTCATGGTTAAATTGCAAAGGACAGCAGGCATGTTTTTTAAAATCAAGATTTCACAGGTCCGTTCTTAAAATATTGTTTCAACAGAACCCAAGCTACCTGCAAAGTGATCACATGCAGAACGAGGGGTTTTCGAGGTGACAATTTCAAGTTGTTAGAAATTTGACCACAGTGGTCTTGTTGAAATACTCCCATTTTATTTTCTTAAAATCTAATATGATTTCACACAACACGGCGAGTAATTTGCTTTATGTATAAGAACAGCCTCTTTCTTTCTTTCTTTTTTTTTTTTTTTTACTGTGTGTAAATACCGTGGCTTTTAGATCTGGTTAACACAAAGGCAAAGTTAAGGCTGGATTTTTTCATAGATGCCCTTTCTATGAAAAGTAAAGAAATGTTTTAGCTAAATTTATCACTGCAGGACAAAATCATATTTAACGGCTGCGAAGAAAAATACTGAGAAAAAAAAAAAGAAAGAAAGAAAGGCGACGCTTTTTGTCCTGTTTTGTTTCTGGCTATTTATAGAGCAACATTTGGTGGAACTCCCAATATTAAAAGGACATGAAATTCATTTTTCTTAAGCAAAAGACAGCGGTGATGTAGGCGATCAGGTAAGGGTGGCGTTGATCTTGAAAATCAGAGTCCATGTAATTGTCACACGAGGAACCTGGATTTTAAGAATTTCTTTCAAAATAAGGAGAGAGAGGTGCACACAGGCGTGGTTCCCCCACGATGCTCCCAGGCAGCAGTTTTTAACCACCACCAACGGCTTTGCTAACTAGTATCTTCCCATTACTAACGAGTATCTTCCCATTACTAACTAGCATCTTCCCAGTAAGCGGTTTTTCGACTCTGCATTCTAAATACGCTGTGGGATCCTGCTTCCAGAGCGGCCCGTTCCGCGTCTTCTTGTCCGGGAGGAGTGACTGCCACCTCCTGCCCACCGACAACCCCGAAACGGGCAGTGTCTCACACGTAGAATGCCGGAAACTTCTAGGAGGGCTGCAAGGCTCCCTGGGAAACTTCTCTCACAGGAGGGGGTAAAAAAACTTCGCCACGCACACCTGGACCTACAGATTCGGAAAAACTAACCAGCTGTGGCCAAAAACCAAAACACGCCACCGGCCCGACCACAGTCTGCGAGAAACACAGAGCCCTTTGAGCCACGCAAACACTTGTAAATAAAATCGCTCCGAGGCAGACAGGCTGAATGAGCCTCTTAAGACAGCCAGTTGGTGCCTCGAAATTTAAAATTAGAACGTTAAATGTTAACAACACGACGGATATCCTGGGATACGTGTGTGTGCGCATGTGCACGCGCTTGCCTGCATGTGTGTGTGTGTGTACATGTGTGTACGTATGTAGGAAGAAGAATTTTGCATCGTACGGCTGGGAGCTGATTTGAGATCTCGCTGGGGCGCCCCTAAACCAGGCAAAGGGCGGACCCTACCCGGATTCTCTTGAGGTCACTTCATCTTTGCATGACACGCGTGCAAACCCCCAAAGGCAGCGAAAGCATAACCTGCTGTAGACAAGAAGGGCCGATCTCACACGCAGACAGGCTTTCCTCGGAATAAAAAAAAAAAAATCGTGATTTGTGGATGGCAAACCACGCTGACCCCATTCTTTGTCATCGGGACAAATGCG
Source organism: Cryptoprocta ferox (assembly GCA_028646485.1). NCBI lineage: Eukaryota > Metazoa > Chordata > Mammalia > Carnivora > Eupleridae > Cryptoprocta > Cryptoprocta ferox. The sequence goes on from CM053571.1 coordinate 3,413,939, forward strand.
GCAAGGCCAGTGCTGGGGACCAGCGTCGAGTGCAGTGCTCTCTGCACCTGCGGCTCTGGGCGCCACATGAGCTGGGTTCTTCAGGGAGGAGGTTCCGTTTTGTGGGCTGGGCCGGGGTCTGGGCCCCAAAGACCCTTCCCCTAGGCAGGCGAGGCACAACTGCCGACAAGAGTCTGGGCTCGGACTTTGGGACAAACATTCAAGGTTCTCAGGAAGAGGGTCCCTGGAACTGTCACATCCAGTCCCCCAAATTGGGGGCCATCGTGGTGTCACGTCCAGAGGCCTCGAGGGGACCAGGATGTTCCGTATCTTGCCCGGTCTCTCACCATGCTTGGCCCGCATCCTTCTTACAGCTAAGGCAGCGGGTTTCGATACAATTCAAGTCAATAAAAACCCCCAGAGCATTTAGTCCACGCCAGGTACCGCAGAGTCCCTGGGGGTTTCAGTCATAAAACAGCAGCCTTATAGGGACAGCATCTCAAGTACGTACAGCAAGCGCATCACAATTTACAGTGTTCTCCCCCACCTCAGGCTCACGGGATCCTCACGACCCAAGAGGAAGACAGAATAATTATCACACCTCCCTAAAGGCCAGGGAAACTGAGGCCCAAGTGGACACAACAGTGACTCGGCCGGATACTGCACAGACCTGGGACCCTCAGGCACACATGCCACCTTGTTATGTAGGCTTGCTTGCTTTCTCTCTCTCTCTCTTTTTTTTAAACATCACCACCCACCTCTTCCTACTCATACACACATAGGCTTATTTTATAGGTAAGAACCGTTCCCAGGAAAAACAGAGCCCCATTGAAATCTGGGTCCCAGAACTGCCGTAAGCGGGCCAGCTTGGGCGATCCCCCACCCCTACAGGCAAATTCGGTCATCTGAGGCGCCTACCCCTCGCAGCCAGGTGCATCCTGATCTCCCCCTCCAATCTGGGCCGGGATGAACCTACCTCTGGTGTAAAAGCGCAGACGCAAACCCGCGGCTGGGGCTGCCAGAGTCCTTGTAACAAAGCAGCCTCGCCTGAGCTGAGGGGTTGCAACGCCCTCTGCCCACCACCCTTTCTGCTGGGGCGTGCGCAGCACCCCGAGAGCAGGGGTGCCCCCAGCCAAGCAGCCAGGGTGGCTCTGAGTCCCACCTGAGCCCTCCCCCGGCTTCCAGCCCTCTGCGAAGCTGGCAGGACCATGCAGGTCGTTTCAATATAAATGGCCAAGCAGGTGACCAGGACGGCCTGGGAGAATCTCCAAGTCTCACATCAGCAAGGACTGCTGATGCCTGGCTGCCTGCAGACAGCCTCACTGGGGCAGTTCTCTCCCGGAGCGGTGGCCAGGGGCCTGGGCCTAGACATCAGCATTCTGCAGGGGCACACGGATGCAGTTAGGCTCCTCGGATAAGGGAAAGGACGGGTAGTTGCTGCGGCGATGGGGCACCACCACGGAGGAAGGGATGTAGAAAGACGGACCAGAGGGCCTCCCTTCCCCGCCGAGGTCTGCACCACACACAGAAATGTCCTGAATCACCTGCGTCCCCACCAGCTCGCACGCGTGCAGGACCCCGGCCTGGGCTCCAGCCTCCTGACGGCAAACCACAGCCAGCAACTCCAGAGCGCCGAACCTTCCCGAAGCCAAACTCCAAGTCAGAATAGTCCCCCCTCCAAACTTGACAAGCTCAGAAACAAACATAACATGGAAGAGGCCTTCAGAACACAGCCAAGTGAATAACAGCTATGAAATGAATGAGGAGGGGGGCGTGAGGGCCAGACCCGACCTGACAGAGACCTAGAAGGTGCCCTGCTCCTCTTCAAGCCTCCTAAGACTCCTTTCTCTTGTTTCCTTTCTGCACCTTAATTATAAGGGAAAGTGCTTTAAACAAACAAACAAACAAACAAAAGACAAGAAACATCTTAAAAAAAAAAAGTTACAAGGAACTAAGTCTCAAAAGCTTTTGGGGATAAAAATTATAACCCTGTCCAGAATGGGGGGCGGGGGGACGACAGTGAACGCAGAGGACCGGAATGGGCGATGCCTGACCTTAGTGCCAACTGTCTTCCTAAGACCTCTGTGACCCCCAGCCTTACCTAGAACTACCCCCAGACTCCAGCAAGGTTGTGAAGCCTGGTGGGCGGCAGGGCCCACAAAGCAGGGGAAGGGTCTGAAGGGTCCCGCTGTCCCCCACAGGGGACTCGGAACTCGGTTCCCCGGATCTCCTTTCCTCTCCCAGCTGCCGGATTCCCAGCAGAAATAAAGAGCAGAGAAAAAAAGAAAAACAAGGCACAGTAAACCTCTCTTCTCCGCACCTCTGCCTGACCTAAAGGGCGCTGCATAGAGCTGTCTTCTGCTGGGGTCCCGGGCCCCTTCCCCCAGGGGGACAGGCACCCAGGTCGCTGCCGTGGCTGTCTAGGGTCAGCCCGCGCGAACCAGGCGCATCGGTCGCCCGGGGCCTAGTGTCCTGCGGCGCGTCGGGGCTGGGCAGGGGGACACGACTGCGTCCGCACCTGCTCGGGCGGCGAGGAGGCCTGCGCGCGCCTCCTCCAGGCAGCCCCTGGGCTCGCGACGCAGGAAGGCGGGCGCGGGCGGCGCGGGCCGGGGCGGGGCCGGGTCTGCAGCGGGTCTGGGGCCTGGGGCCTGCACCCCCTCGGAGAGCCCAGACTGAGGTCTGAGCCTGCCGCCCGGTGGACCCGGGGCCGGGGATCGGGTCCTCGGCGGGGCAGGGCGCGGGCCGGGGTCCGAACCGAGGTCTTGGAGTCCGCGTGGGACAGAGATCGGGGTCGGAACAGGGGTCCCCGGTCCGGGTCCGGGTCCTGAGCCCAGTCGGGGTCCGGGGGTCCGGGCCTCAGTCTGCGTCCGGGGGCGGGTCCGAGTTCCAGGGCGAGCCGGGGCCGGGGGTCCGAGGTCCGCGCTCCGGGTCCGGATCCGAGCAGGGGCCGGGGTCCGCATCCGAGCAGGGGCCGGGGTCCGCCTGCGGGTCCAGGTCCTAGCGGGCGCCGGGGTCTGGGGGCGGCGGCGGCGGCGGCGGCGGCGGCGGCGGCGGCACGCGCCCCAATTAGCCGCGGCGGGCGGCGGCTCGGCCCCATTGAGGGCGAACAAAGGGCGCGACCCCGGGGTCAGGGAGTCGCGGGCCGGGCGGCCGCCGCTTTGTTCGCCCGCCCTGTTTACTTTGGCGAAGTAAAGCGCACAACATATTGACTAAAGCGGATTAGAGGGTCGCGCCCCGGAGGCCGGCGGGACCTCCCAGCCGGGCGCCTCCCAGGCCGGCCGGGCCTACGGCGTGCAGACCCCTTCCCGCCGCCGGCCTGGCCTCCGCCGCAGCCCGCGGACACAGCCCGGGAAACTGAGGCCGCGTCGGCCAGGCCCTGACGGGGCGGCGGGCGGGGGGAGCAGCAAAGAGCGCGGGGGCGGAGGGCCTCGAGGGGCCTCGAGGGGGACTCCCCGGGGGTCCCCGCAGGTCTCCGCTCACCTGCGCCTGGTGGCGGCCCCAGCAGGGTCACTGGGAGCGCACCCCACTGGGCCTTTGGAGCCGATGGGGGGCACTGCGTTACCCAATCCACCCATCCCCTTTGCATTACCCAAACCCGACCCCTGCGTTTTCGAGATTCTGCCCTTCCCAACACAGCTGGTCCTGGAAATTCATTTTATCAGGGAAGAAAAATGACCCTCTGGCCAGCTTTTCCCACATCACAAAATCCCGTAGCATTATGGATAAAAAAGAAAATTCTCGCCTAGTGTCTTGACGCAAAAGATGCTCCCATTCGTTTCCAGCTGTGAGTCAGCAGGTGACTTAAGCAGGAGGATATATTGAGATAGGGAAGTCCTGCAAAGTCCATGGGGCGGGGGAGAAAGAAAATGTTTTCTTTCTTTTTCCAAAGAAGGCGAATGAGCATCAATAAAGCACTAAGATCGAGCACAGGGTCTGACTATGGGCGGCTGGTCATGCAAACACATATCCGAGAAGACTAGGAATGCTTTTTTTTTTTCCTTCTTGATGCTATTGCTAAGGGCGCAGAAATATTTCTCCTTAAATTCACACAAAATCTTAACTGAGATTTTTATGCCCTGGTTGTGCAAGTATATAGGTTTGGTTAGTGGACCCATGTAGTGTTTGATTAATAAGTTACCAAGGTATAAGTCTTTTATAAGAAACGAATAATATTGACTTACATATATATTTGTTGGTCTAACGAATATTTCTGCTACGTGCCATCTACTCGCAACCACTGAAGGAAAATTTGCCATTTGTCTCTGTTTCGACTCGCGAGCCTTTAAAACAAATTTTTTTTTCTGCTTATAAAAATACCATGTGTTTCGAGAAGGGACAGCAAAGTCCGAAGTCTGAGTAATTTAAAGATAGCTGTTGAAGATAGACATCATGTAAGTAGGAAGCATAAAATACCAATAATTCAAGTATAGAGTACGTGGAGAAAGGAAAATTCACCTCTGCGCCGTTTTCCAGAAATAAGTCCATTGTGTTCCCTTCCCAACGGTAAACATGTGCGTACAATTACATAATTTACATACATATTTACTGCTTGTGAACTGTTGTCTCCATTGGCGTCCCCAAGTCCTCCCCTTGCGGCTGCAAACTCTTTGTCAACAGCATTTTAACAGGGACACACTGTTGCATTATTGTGTTACGTGATAATTTACCCCACCGTTCCCTGTTATTCCAAATTTCAGTTCTTGCTAATATTTCTCTGCTGTAACTAACACGACCCCCGATGGCCTTGCCTGGGAAGTCTGTCTGCAATGTGCTTTATTAATAAATCTCTAATGGTCTGCCGTTAGGGGGTTGAAACCACTACATTATTCTAAGGGTGGTTAGGCTCCATCTAGCCTGTGGGAAATGACCTTGGACATTCTAGAATGCCCTCCGGGTCCCAGTTGCCCCAGAGAGCGGTGTGAGAATGAGTCTGTCCCCGTTCCCCCCCCGCCCCCCCCGCCCCAGAGGCCTGACGGATCTGCGGGACCAGCCGAGGCACATACCTGATTGCAACACGGTGTTTGGGAACCGTGCCCTCGCGCTGAAGGACTGGCCTATATTGCTGCCCTCCAGCAGCTACTTGGCATGAACCCCCAGCCGCGTGGTGGGCTTAAGTCGGGACCGTAAAGCCGAACGCCTTGGAAACATTATCTCAACGGTTCTGACGAAACCTTGCGTGCCCAAGAAGCGATTTGGCTCGAGCAGCCAAGAATCCAGACCTCGGGCCTGCTTTTCACCTCTTCCCCCAAGCTGCAGGGTGCCTGCTTGTCCCACCGCCCCCCTGCCCTGTCCTGCACGGAGGAGAAGGCTCGGGCCGTGCAAGAGGCCGTGTTTCATGCCACTCGCCCCTTCCCTCCCGAGCCCTGAGTCAGCCCGGGCTCTGCCACGGGGCCGCAGCGGCGGTCTGTCTGGCCTGCCCTGACATGGCGTGCGGAGCGGTGTGGGAAGGCGGCTGGGTGCCATGGAGCCCGAGGTCTTCTACCCCAACACCAGGGCCTGGTGGGGCCTGCCTGGAGGAGGCAGCTTGTGGGCGAGGAAGGAGCTGGCCCTGAAAAACAAGAAAACAGAGGACAGGAGGGCCCAGCACAGAAGTCATGGGGTTAATCCGAAAACAGAAGATGCTAGAAGAAATGACACGGAGGTGGCGAAGAAAGCCTGGAAGGAAATGCTGGGAACGTGACCAGGGCTCTGGTGGAGACCAGGATGAGCAAGTTTTCCCTTCCGTGCGTTTTTCCGCACCGTCCAAATAGCCTACGATGATTGCAAACTGCTTTCATGCTCAGAAAAGGATCATATTACTGATCAGACGCGATTTATTGTAAGTCAAGTAGATAGAATTCGTTAGAAGAATGAAGTCGTTACTGCTAAGTATTTACGAGCGTAACATAAACAGTAATAATCACATTTTGCCGGAGAAGTTCCTACGATGATAACGGTCATTCACGTGTCTCTAGCACTTCACCCTTTGGAAAAACACTCGCAAATAGAAAACGAAACCGGGCAGTCGCTTGGCTATGCAAATACTGGCTGCCGTGGTGATATTTCTGCAGCAGCCCTGGCCACTGGCCGCGGATGGCCACTGCGCTTCCCATTTTGAATCGGGGGAGCAGGCTTGGAGAAGCGGAGAACCCCAGGACTCGAACTGAGGCTTTCAGTCTCCCAGCGTGTCCACGGCGGTTTCCACACCTGGTCTGGGCACCTTTCCTGCGGGAGACACATGTTCCCCGGGGATCGACTGTATTTCTCGTTAGTCCAATTTTTTTTTTTTTCCCCATTTCTGGAGATGGTCCAGGGCGGAACTGCGATTAGGAAAGATTTTGTTGGGTTTGTTTTAAAAGAACGGTATTTGCAGAGAGTCTGTTTATCACTTGAGACGTACGGGGCGCACTGGGAAGTGGCCGGCGGAGGGGCGCCGAGGCACAGGCAAGGACTGTCTTTTTCCCAAGGGCACGTTAGAGCCCAGTGCCACACGCCCCCTGGGAAGGATCTCGACTCACACACATGTCTGGGAGATCTCTGGGGCTTGATTCCCCCCCACAAGAACTCATTAGGCTCTGTGGGAACACGCCTTTTTCCTCATCTTATTTTGTAAAAGTGGGCCATTTCCAGCCCCTCGATAACAATGGATGGGAACAAATGAACAAATCGAATGGATTTGATCTGAATTATCTTCCTTTCACAGGGAGTTAGGAGACAAACCGGCATGCCGTTTTCTACTCTAAAAGGCAATTGCTAAATTTGGATTTTTGAGAAAATTAAAAAAAAAAATCGTACTCCAGCTTGAAAATCCAATGGCTCTCAGAATGCAAGGAAGATATACCACTCTTTGTGCTAAAATCATCTTAAGGGGTTTAAAATAAATCAGAACAAAATGATGTGAGCTGAACATATGTCTTCCATCACTTCGAAAGGCGGTCGTGGGATGGGCTGTAGCATGCGGACCGTGTGGCGTCCGGACAGCGGACTGGGCCCGGAGTTGGCACGCGGTGATTTTTAACACGGAGGTGTCAACCTCTCATGGGCCAAACAAACCTAGGCTTTTTACATTCCAAAGACGCCTTCGGTTTCGGACGCGGATTAAATTATTGTGAAAAGTCATTATACAATGTAATCAACAGGTACGAAGAATACATTGGAGACACTTCTTTCCTCCAAGGAAAACGTCTGGCGCTTGGAATTTTTTAAGCGGGGAGTCGATGGGCACATTTTCAAAAGACCCTTTCTTTTCCTTCTCCCCACACAGGGCACAGCAAACCATCCCTGCCTTCTAAAATGAAAACACATGCCACTTTAATCGAGCAAAGAAAATCCAGAGTGCAGAATTTCTGCACAGATAATTTTTAATTAGAGAGAGAGAGAGAGAGAGAGGAGGGAGAGAGACTGCTAACTGCATTTTATACCTTTTGCAGGGCAGCTACCTTCCCCACGTGTTAATAATTTAACTGTCAAATCACAACAAACAGCTAATTCCATCTCGGAGTCACCAGGATTGCAAGCTAGCAGGGGGATTTTAGTCGTCAGTACGAAGGACCAAAGGCTAACGGAAGTCCCGCTTTCCGAGTGTCCCCAGACAGGGCTGGGACATGACTAATTTATTTTATCTTATCCATCATCTCTGCACAGGATTCAAATATTTATATCAGTCTGTTCGCCTTAAAACGTGCAGTGCGGGCACCCGCTTCGGGGCCACTCCTTAATTTTTCACAGTTTTGGCTTTTCATTGTTTCCAGCAATGCACAGCCCCTCGCACGGGGCACCCTCTCCAACAAACGCTGACGGATGTTGAAGTGTCGAGTCCGCACACACGGACCGTCCGACTCACACGGAAACTGCTCTAACTCACGCGAAAACGGCACAAAGGCGGCAGAACCACCCCTTCGGACCTTTTCTGACACCCAAGACATGCCAGCAGCATCGTGCAGGGCCTGAGCTCTGCTTCTAGAAGGAGCCTGCCTCTGGCCAGGGGTACGGATGGAAACCAGAGCTTAGTAAGGACGTCCCAGCCAGGCAGCCAGGTAGGCAACGGGGAGCAGGGGGTTAATCGGGGAGCAGGGAGGGGTGCAAACAAAAGGCAGAGAGGGGAAACCGGGCTGCAGGGCCCAGCCCGGCCAGGCGCAGACACAGGGGGCTCTGTGTGCCTGTCGGCTGCCCGGCACTGTGACTAACCGCCCCACTATTGTACCCTGAAGCCAGCCCTTTGTACTGTCCTCCCCGGCGTCTGGGAGCACGGCCGAAGAAACCCTTTCGAGCAGTCTTGCCACGCCCGCACTGCCCAATACAGGAGTCCCTCACCACGTGCCATGTGTGACCACTGAACCTTTGAAAGTCAGGGAGTCTGTCTGAACTGAGATGTATGTGGATCATACACTCCGGATTTCAAAGACTTCGGATATTAAAAAAAAAAAAAAGACTCAGTAATAATTTCATATCAATTACACACTGAACTAGACTACTTTGACTCTGTATTAGGTAAAATAAGTTGCATTATGAAAGGAAACGTCACCTGTTTACTTTTTCAAAAAGGTGGCTGTTCGGCCACGTGAAATTACAGACGTGGCCCCGTCTGCAGTTCGTGTTCTGTTTTGTACGGCGCGGAGCTGGGCTAGGCTGGGAGTGGGCTTCCAAGCCCGCTCTCTCCCTGGGAGACAATGGCCAGGAGACACCACCGTAGTTCCCGGCCGAGTCACAACCCCGCACCCCACGGCCAGGAACACCGGGCTCTCGTGGCCACGTCTGACCTCAGCCTTGCGTTCACCCGTCTCCAGAATTGGGTCTTTCCCGCTCATGTGCATGGGGACCTTTTTAAAACACATACGTGTGCATAGGAACACGCACGCGCGCACACTCGAGGGCCCTGGCTCCTCTTCACAGCTGGCTGTGCCAACCCGTCCCGGCTGGCTTTCGGAGAAGCCAGATTCACAGGGCACCCAGATGGCCCCCAAGATCTCCCAGGAGCCAGACACCTGACCCCTTTGTCCTGGGACTGGCTGGACCAGCCTAGGGCCCTGCCATGACTTTCATGGCCCAAACCCTTCTGCTTTCACGGCCCCTTCCTCCATACATGTTAAAATTATATGTTATGACTGCCCTTCGTATAAAGATGAATGCAATCCAGGCTGAATTCATCATTATATTATTCACTATGATTATAGTCATTTTTTTCCTCCTGATTTTAAGAGACATTAAAATTAAAACATATTCAAGGGCCCTGGGCGCTGTGCCTCCCCGGAACACCCCACCAAGCTCCTGGGACCGCTCGCCACACAACATCCTCACCCGGTGAGGTGCCCAGGCCTCTCCTTCTGCACCTGGGGCTTGCCCCGCTGTGCCTCCGGGGACCAGGTCACCTTCCTCACCGTAGAACTCATTCCTTAAATCCTGCCCTGAACGTATGGTGTGTGAAGCCCCCACTGGGCACCGGAAAACTCATCAAATTATTTTTTAAATGCAAAAATTGGTCATGAAAAAGGAGGAGGGATTCCTTGAAGGCCCCAAGTCAGGGAGAACCAAGACGAGAGCCCCCAGCGCTGTGCAGAGGCAGCTGTTCGACACCCAGAGAAAAGCCCACCAGGCCACCAAGTGCAGGTGACGGTGGCCCCAGAGGCGGCTCTTCCTCTGCGGGGCCCACCACGTGCCCCATGACCTCCTGTCCTCACATCCCCTGCCCGGGGCCCAGCTCCCAGACGGAGATGACGGCTTTCCAGCATCTCGAGGAGAAAGGCATCTGGCGCCCTCACCACCCGCCCTCCTCCCTCCATGCCCCCGTGCCCGGCCTTGGCCTGGACGCCCTGCTGAGGAAGGACCGGGTGCAGGAGATGGTTAAAATTCTGCATCCTTTTTGCATCCGCCTCCAGAGGAAGCACTGCTTTTTTTTTTTTCCCCTCCCAAGCAGGAGGAAAAAAAAAAAAAAAAAAGCTGAGAGCAGCAAATTGCAGGCCTTGGGATGTTTTTCTCCTTGACAGCCCCGCCCCGCCTCGCCCCTGCGGCCTTCCTCCGGCCACCACCACGGCCAGCCCGGGCCCCGTGCACGCGCGGCCTCCCCGCGGAGCCTCGGCCCGGAGGGGAGGGCGGGAGGCCGCCTGGCACTGCCCGGCTCGTGCCCTCCCCTCCCCCACCGCCCGCTCCCCAGCTCCGGGCCCGATCGGCACCACCCCCCCCCCCGCCGCCCCCGCCGCCCCGTGCCCACCCTGCGCCCGCACGGGGGGTGGGGGTGGTGGTGAGGGGTGGGGGTGGGGTGCCCTCACCTTCCGGGCCTGGGTCCGGCTCGCGCCCGGGGCGCCGGCCACGTCCTCGGCGCCGCCTCCGCTCGCCCCACCCCGCTGCCCGCGCTCGGCGGCGAGCCTGGCACCGTGCCAGCCGCCTGGGAGCCCGGCCCGGGCAGGGGAACTTTCCGGCGAGGGTGCGTGCGGGGAGGGGTGCGGGCCACGGCGGCGGTGCCCGGGGAGGGAGCGGCCCAGATGCCCGGCGGCCGCCCCCCGCCCCCCGGCCCCTCTCCGGAGCCCCATAAAGGCACAGACAACACGGGCGGTTTAGTCAAAACAGTCATGTGCGGGAGCCGGCAAACAAACAAAAGCCCTTATTTATTTAGTTAGTTCACACACTCAGATAAGGAGACGCCTTTTGTGCACATAATTTCACACACACCAGAGAGGAGGCGATGCCACGGTGCTCCCCGCAGCCCAGGGCCGGACTGCCCGCCCGGCCTGGGGAATAATTGCCGCGCCTGGGCCTGGGCATTTCCATATTTAAATTGGGCAGCAGCATATGATTAATTAAGAAGGAAAAAGGCAAAAAAAAAAAAAAAAAAAAAAGGAAGAAAAGCAGTGGGGGTGGGGAGCCGGACATTCTGGGCAGCTCCGTGTGCCAAGGTGCCCGCGGCGGCCGCTTAACTCCTCCCGTGCCAGGCCCAGGCCAGGGGGCTGGGGGGACTGGCTGCAGCAGGCGGCTTGGAGGGAAGGCCCGCCGTGCCCTCTGCACGGTCCAAGCTTTGGGGTGCACACCCCTGCCTGCCTTTGTGTAGGGAGGGCCATCCCGGCCTCAGAGGCTGAGCCAGGAAGGTTCTCTTCCTTGCTTCCTTATTCAGAGCCACTTTGCCTTGGTCAGGGCAACGTGCTGGGCTGGTTCTGTGTTAAGAGACATCCCCCAAGGTCTTCAGCGGGGAGCTCGACCCGCTGCCATCCGGGCTGGGACCAGCCTGTCTTCTGCCCTCCACGCCTTCACCCTACTGACAGGCAAGCTGCCGTGAGGGCCTACTGCCTGGTGAGGCTCCCACACCCTTCACGCTCACACGAGCCCCCTGCCAAGAGGGCCGCCCTGTGGCCTTTCTGTCCCTGAGAGCAGCCGGCCTGTTCTGGAAAAGGGGTAGGAAGGCCTGCCACCCTTCTGGAAGGAATCAAGGGCTGTGGTTAAGAGAGACCCAGGGAAGGCAGTATTCCTGGGTGGCAGGGGGCAGACCCCGTGGAGCCCTGGATTACGGATCCGGCCATTCCCGAGTGTCAGCCCTGTCCCCCGCCAGCTGTGTGGCCTTAAGCAAGTTATCCAGCCTCGGGGCGCCTGGGTGGCTCAGTCGGTTGAGCGTCCAGCTTCGGCTCAGGTCATGATCTCACAGTTCGTGGGTTTGAGCCCCACGTCAGGCTCTGTGCTGACAGCTAGCTCAGAGCCTGGAGCCTGCTTCAGATTCTGTGTCTCCCTCTCTCTCTCTGACCCTCCCCTGCTCATCCTCTCTCTCTGTCTTTCTCAAATATAAATAAAACATTAAAAATTAAAAAAAAAAAAGCAATGTTATCAAGCCTCTCTGGGTCTCAGTTTGCCCACCTGTGAAACAGGGATAATAGCGCCCACGATGCCTGCCCGGTAGGGTTTAGGTGAGGAAAAGCAGCGCCTGGGTGGGCAGAGAACCTGCCCGAGCTCCCAGAACCTCTGTCCTGGAGGTAGGCCACGGAGCGGGGTGGGGGCGGGGAGCCAAAAATAGGGCCTCTGGCGGGAACTTACTCAGCCCAGGAACAAATGGAGAACAGTCCAAATCCGCTGTGCGGGTGGATGAAGTTCAGGGCCCAGACCCTGGCTTATCCAGCTGGGTCCAATCTAAGGATACAAACCCTTAAACATGGAGCCCCCCGCCCAGCGGTGATCAGAGAAGGAGAGATGCAAAGTCTCTCCTTGAAGATGGAGGAAGGCCATAAGCCAAGGAATGTGGGCACCTCCAGAAGAGGCCCTGCGGCAGGGGGGCGGCCCTCCAGGAGGAACCAGGCCTGCCAGCACCTTGGTTTTCGCCCCATGAGTCACTTCAGACTCCCAGCCTCCTCAGCTGCCCAGTAATGAGCTTGCGTTGTTGGAGCCGCTAGTCAGTGACCTTTGTTACAGCAGCAATAGGAAACTAATACGCCACCTCCCTTCCTCCCCCACACGTCCCGAAGCCTCTGAAGGAGCCTGGGGGTGCAGCCTGTCTCCGTGTCCACGCCACACACGTGTGTTGGATTAGTAGACCTCAGCCTCGCCCTCAGGAGTCGTCGCTCAAGTGGGCAGATGCCCTGCAGAGCCCTCTTCTCCTAAGGGGGCTCCAACCTCACCTCCTGGCTTCTGCTCTTCCTCCCCATCCCCCCCCTCCTCCTCTTCTTCCTCCTTCCCCACGCCACCATTTTTGAGCGTTGCCAAGAGCGGGCACCGTGCTAACCATTATCTTATCCCATCCCCAGCCTGGCAGGCTTATGACTGAGGCAGCCCCGAGATCCTCTCTGCAGTCCGGTGGGAGAAGGGGCCATCTTTTGTTTCGTTACCATTAATCTGTCCTTCTCACAATAGGTCAGGCAGGGAGTCCTTGGGCCGGTGCCTCTGCTCCCTGGGCCCAGGGTCCTCATCTGCGAAGGGGGCTGGTTAGAGCCCCCCACAGGGTGGCTGTGAATGTGGTCAGCTGGTGCAGTAGGGTACTCAATACTGCCCAGTCAAGTCAGGTGCGGGGAGGAGTGGGTTTTCTCTAAAAACAAAAACTAAGATGCCAGGCAGGGCTACCCCCTTAGTACTGCCACCACAAGGGGGCTGGGGGCCGGGGAACGCTCAGACCCTGGCCAAGGAGGAATTTCAGAGACTTCTGGGACCTAACAGCCTTTGCTCTCTTAGGAAATCTGCAGAAATGTGCACACAGGCATTCCTCAAAGTGCTGTTTATACCAGAGAGAACTGGAAATGACCCGCGTCCAGTAACAAGACTCGTTCAAAAGATGCAGCCAATGGAATATTAGTCATTAACAGTCAACTCGGACAAGAATGGGAGCTTCGGACTTAGGAAGGGATTGTGATAAAATATTTAGTGGAACAAGCAGGAGATAAAATGAGACATGTTACAAGAAGAAGCTAATGCTGATTTTGTTTCAAATTATGGGAGTTTGAAGCTGCGGAAAGCGCTCCCACTGGCTCTTTCCCAGTGTGGTTTTACAGGTGATTGAAAATATTTTCCTTCTTCGGTGAGGATTCAAAATGTTCTAAAATTAGCGTGTAACCTGGGCGATGGCAGAAAGAGGCAAGGCAGGGAGGGAGCCACGGCCCTTCAAGGGAGCCACCTGGGGGTCCTCTCCGGCCTCCGCACGCGGCGGGAGCACCTTCAAGGAGCACTGCCAGCCTCACGAGTTTGTGACCTATCTGTCACAAAGGGAAGGTCCTGTGCTCAGAAGCCCCACGCTTCGTTTAATGCCCTGTTGTCACCATCTTGAAATTCTTACTCATTCTGAACAAGGGCCGCACGTACTGACTTGCACTGCGCTCTGCGGTCACGCAAAGCCCCCCGACGCCTCCCCCTGCTCTCCAGCTTCCTTAGTGCCGTGACCAACTTGTACGATGCTTGTTTAACGTCCCACTCGGTGACCCCTTGTCGTGTCTTCTCCTTGCTACACAGGCTACAGGCAAAAGCGGGAAACGGGGCTCTGTTTTGTAACTACACGCATCCATCCCTTCCAGGACTTCTTCTGGAGACTAAAAGTAGCACCTTACCCATTTCTTAGGACCTTCTTACCAGGTATGTCCCCACCCCCGTAAAACCGGATGCCTCAGACCCCGAGACACTGCTGTAGTCCTGTCCTAACAGTAAAGTTTCAGGGATACCTACGAGGCTTCTGCAGAAACCCCACCAGAGAGGTGGTGAGCTGCTCGTCTCTGGAGGCATTCAACAAAGACTGCATGGCTGCCGGCAGGAGCACGGTGCAGGAAACACCTTCTCTAGTTGAGAAATGAGCCCAGAGAACCTTGCCCCGATGCTCTAATTGCACAGAGCATCCAGCAGCTTCTCAAGGGACCGCGTGGGTCAGACTCACCTCTGGATCCCCAGTGCTCAGCACAGGGCTGTAGACACAGGGGAGAAAAGAAACAAAGGAAGTGGGGAGAGGCCAGCAATTGAGGGCTGACATGAAATGGAGAGAGAGTCCTGAGCGGCCCCAGAAGCAGGTGGTTTGTGAGAGGAGCCACCAGCATGGTGTACCTGGACTACAGTCAGATAGCAGCAGTGAGCACATATTGAGTGCCTACTGTGTGCTAGTGCCACGCTAAGTGTGCACACGGGCATCGCCATCCTCCCCACAATTCCACTGCGTCAGAGCTAGTCCTGAGCCCATTGTATGAGTGAGCAAGTTGAGGATGGGAGAGGTGAGGTCCGTCTCCCAGGCCCCCCAGGCAGCACGAGGCAGTGCTGGGGTTTGGGCATAGGCCCCGCCTCTCTGCACTCCGCCCTCTGTGCCACAACCGGCCCAGGTTTTCATACCTGGAGGTGACTCTCCTGCTTGGGACAGGAAGAAAGGTCAAGGTCAGGTTCATTTGCTGCATCCTGTCTCGACCTCCTTAGACACTGAGCTCTGCTGTGGGCTCAGTCTGAGGGCACGGAGGCTCCTCAGAGGATTTGGGGGGCGGGGCAGTTCTGTTACCTGATTCAAAGCGAGACTTTTAACGTCAAACCAGTCCAGTGAAGCAAATCTGGCCCAAAAGAGGCAAGTCAGCCTCAGTCATCCGGAGCACTCAGGATGTGGAGGCCAAGACCTCCCTGAGACATGGGGTAAGTGGGGTGCAGACTGCCTCCCCTCCCTGTTCCCCAGAGCTTTGGGGCTTCCTGGCCAGAGCTTGAGCTGGGGCTGGGGTCACTGGGAAACCTGCCTCCTTTTACCACTAACCAGCTCATGTGCCCAAGAGGTTGCAAAGTGGGGGTGCACAGGCTGGGTTCAAGCCAAGGGTACGTTTCTTCTGCCCTGTGATATTTTCAAATATCCGTGCACAAATATGGATCTTCTTCTCCTAAAGAGGCTGAAGGTCTGACCCCTAGGCCTTTACCTTCTCGGCAGCAGCCGGCAGGCCCGGGCTCTGTTCTCTGTTCCCTTGGTCCCTGCAAAACCTCCACTGTGTGCTCCCTGGCCTGTCTGAGCCCTGGAGGCTGCCCTTTCGAGGCCTCGGCTGGAATGTCTGCGGTACTGAGGGTGGTGACCTGCCCAATCCCCAGCTGGCCCAGGCGTCGCTCCTGCAAGGGTGTGCTATCCACGGCCCCTGCAGCCCCTCACTGAGGACTGTGGACTCCGGGAGCCCTGGGGATGGAGGTGAGGTTAGCGACGATCTCCAGAAGGTGGGCAACCTGGCCACTGTCTAGAGCAAGGCCATCCAGGCAGTCCCCGCTGTGATCTGGGAGCATTCAGGGCATCTTAGAGCTCCAGGCCCAGACCCAAGGCAGAACTCTGGAGCTTTCGAGGCTCTGCCACCACCCCGCTGCTGGGGGGCTGGGGGGTCCCTACCCCGCAGGTGCCCCCCAGGGATCAGGACACTCACAGGCCTGTCTCAGGCAAAGGGAGAAAGATGTGGAGAAATGAGCTGGTGTGGCTGCTGGGCCTGGGCCTGTGAGCAAAGGAAAGCGGGTGAAGGAGGCACCCGTGTCCCCACCCTTGCTCCCCTTGGACAAGGTCCCACAGGCCCCCGGGCTCCCTCTCCTCCACAGGCCCCGACCACAGCTGCCATGTTGTGTCATGGTGGCTTGGCATCTGGACTGCGGCACCGCCGCCCCGGGGGGCCGACTGGATAAGGAGGTTGTGGCCTGGGGTGTCCTGCTCCAGAGGGTCCCCCAGGAGGGTCCCCCAGCATGGCCGCAGGGAAGCTGCTGGCAAGTGGGGGGGGGGGATCAGGAGCAGTATCCACCCTGAGCCGCCCCCTCCCCGGGACCCACTCCTGCCGCGGCCGGATGGGGCACAGTCTCCCTGAACTGTTGGGGGTCCCTCTTCTTGGCGGCGCCCTAATCCCTCGTGGAGCCCCTGGGCAGGCCCCCGCCGGAGCCAGTGAGCACCTTAGAGATGCAGGGGCACCCCTCCTCCCTCCTCCCTGCTTCCCTCTGCCAAAGGGGGGAGCGTGCAAGACACAGAGAAAGCGGAGTGGTCTTCTTTCCCCTTTAAGAGCCTGGATGGCCGCCGCCCAGACGCAGCAGCCCCGGGGAGGGAACATGTCGGGAAAGATTCCCTTCGGAACTTCCCGAGGCTTTGTTCGGGAGGAGGCCGGGGAGGGCGGACTTCGCGGGGCGCTCTCATGGCGGCCGCGGCGCCCCCTCCCGGGCCCCGACCCCCCGGCCGCTGGACCCCGGGGCCGCCGACCCCGAAGCCCCGAAGCGGGCCGCGGCGCACGGGGTGGGGCGAGGGCGGGAGGAGCGGGCGCGCTTACCGGGTCGTCCCGGGGAGCCCCGCGCGGTCAAGTTCACGTCCGGCCCCTGGGCTGTCCGAGGTCCCCGGCGCGGCCGGGCGGAGCGAAGCCGCGCCGGGCGGCGCCCCGGGTCACCGCCGCGCCCGGCCCTTGGGGCGCCGCTGTCACCCTGGCCCTGCGACCCCAACTTTCCGCACAGTCGCGGAGCTGGAAGTTTCCGGGCTTCGCGGGCGCTGGGCTGGGTTTCAGCAGCGACGTCTGAGCTTGGCAACAAAGAGGGAAAGCGGGCCGGGAGAGGGGAGGAAAGAAAGAAATACGCCCGAGCGGGGGGCTGGCTACTTAGAAATCCCACAACTTGAAATTCTGCCCAGAAGCTTTTTCGGGTTGTTTTCTTCTTAATGGGTAAACTGCCACCGGTCACCTCTGGAGGGGCTCCCTTGCCCTTGCTCGGGTCCCATTGCCTGGGCACCCTGAGGCCTCCCGCACCTGTGTGTTTTATAGCCCACTCCCAAGTGTCTTGGGCAAATTCGGGGGTGCCGGGTGTGGGAGGGGGAGGCACGCACAATACGCTTCCTGAAAGGTAGTGACACCAAGACTGAGTCCCCAGTGCAGGGGGAGCCCCTCCCTCTCTGTCTCGTCTTGTCCCGTCAGCAAAGGGCTTGGGTCAGCCACTGCGGCCAGCGACCATATGTTTCTGTCCTAAAAATGGAAGGACAGCTGGTGAGCCCTGGTGTCTGGGAGGGGACCTCGGAGAGGCCCAGCCGGCATCTGCAGTGAATGCAGGACACAGTTCCTGCCCTTCAGGCACAGGTTTTGTGTGCGAGGCCTCGACGGGACCTGGAAGCTCGGGGCTGCCCTTCTCAGGAGCGTCCTGGCCGCAGCCCTCCATTTTCTGCACTCTTGACTCCGCCTGGCTTGGCGCCTTCCCAGGGCAGGGTCCCGGGGACACGTGTGGGCTGGGGGGAGGCAGCTGAGTGGCCCCAGGTCTGGGAACCTGTGCACCGGCCAAGCCCCCGTCCCCTCGAGGGCCCTGTGAGCACTGGAACAGGAGCCGAGGGGCACAGAGGAGCCACCTGCCGATCAGCCTTGGGATGCCCCCGCACTGCCCTGTTTATCCGCATGTCTGTCCATCTTTCCTTGCAAGACATGTTTACGGAGAGAATCCTCTGTCCCAGGCCTGCTACTCCACTGCTGTGAAACGCTGTGAGAAGTGGAGTGGAGTGTGTGTTTTCTTAAAGAAAAAATGGGCAAGGGGGCTGCGGAGAACCGGGCGGGGGGTGAGGTGGGAGGAATATACTGTCTGTTATCCGAGCCTCTCCGTGAAGCGGGCACCGTCCCTTCAAGTGACCTTCTTCGATGTGATCCTTTCTGCAGTTGGTCTTGGACTTCCGCGCGTGGGTCATGGAAGAGGCTGCAGCCACCGGGGTGCCTGATGCTGCTGCCCATCCACCTGGAAACTGCCAGAATGTGACACGGGGCTGAGGACACAGAGGCAGTGGCCGTGGGCAGACTGTGCTTGGGGCTGGCTGGAGAGGCGTGTGGAGCCCGTCTTCTGAGCCGCAGGACCCTCCTCGACTTACATACATAGGCCTCCGGTTTGTCCCCAGTGCCCACAGGCCTCATCTGGGGCAGGGGGGAATCCACCTGCTAATGAAGCCTAAGAGCCTTCACTACAGCAGGTTCTTACTGTGTTTTTAAAATTTTTTTAGTGCTTATTTATTTTTGAGAGAGAGAGAGAGAGAGAGAGAGCAGGGGAGGGGCAGAGAGAGAGGGAGACACAGAATCCGAAGCAGCTCCAGGCTCTGAGCTGTCAGCACAGAGCCCGACGCGGGGCTCGAACCCACGAACCGTGAGATCATGACCTGAGCCGACGTTGGAGGCTTAACCGACTGAGCCGCCCGGGCGGCCCTCTTACTGTGTTTTTACCGGAGCAAGCGTGAGCACTGGCTTTCCCCCACTTCTCTCGTAGACCTCGGCTGGTCACTCACACGCACTCGCAGCCACACGCACTCCAGCAAAGCAACTGAATCGTATCAAGGCTCCGTGTCACGGTGTGACATTTCACAAGAACATGCAGTAGGGACCCTTGCTCCATGTGACAGCTCCTGGTGCGGAGGCCCGGCCCCCTCCCGGGGAAGGCATCTGCCCGCTCTGTGCTGGGGCATCCTCCCTGGCGTCTCTTCTCCTGAGCTGCAGCCACTTTGTATTTTCAGGACTGGAAAATGTATCAGGAGCCGCGCATCTTCCGGAAGCTGGAAGCCATTTGTTTTCTGATGCGTGGTCACTGGCGCTCTGCGGACCTCCTCGTAAACATCTTAATCCTTAGGGCGCCTGGGTGGCTCCGTCGTTTAAGCGTCCCGACTTCGGCTCAGGTCATGATATCTCGGTTCGGGAGTTCGAGCCCCGCGTCGGGCTCTGTGCTGACAGCTCAGAGCCTGGAGCTGCTTCGGATTCTGTGTCTCCCTCTCTCTCTGCCCCTCCCTGGCTTACGCTCTGTCTCTGTCTCTCTCTCTCTCAAAAATAAATAAATAGTAAAAAAAAATCCTTAGAGCGCCTGGGTGGTTCAGTTGGTTAACTGTTTGACTCTTGGTTTCGGCTCAGGTCATGATCTCTCGGCTTTGTGGGTTGGAGCCCCATGCGCTGACAGTGTGGATCCTGTTTGGGATTCTCTCTCTCTGTCTCTCTCTCTCTCTACCTCTCTCTCTGTCCCTCCGCCACCCGTGTTGCCTCTGACTCTCTGAAATTATTTTGAGATAAAGTTAAAAAAAATAATGTCTAAAAAAAAATCTCAATCCTTTGTGAACAAGGGACCCTGGGCCCGGAAAGTTACATAGCTGGTCTTTCGATTGGACGTTGGTTAACAGCATCATAAAGTGCACAGAACACATCTAAAAACAAAACCAAAAAAACTATGACTTTTATATTTCTTTTCCCAAATTCTGTTTACAGAAATAATCCCAGATTCTATGTAAACGAGATAAAAATGTTTTCATCAAAGATCACTGTATTTAGGAAAAACGTTCCCCTCGAAGACGCAGGAGGCTGTTATGGAAAGAGTTTAGGTCTGAGAGTCGGAGGCATCCACATTCAGCCCTCAGCTCTGCCACGTGTGCCGTCTCAGGGCCCTGGTGCCCTGGGCTGGAGGTGACTGTCCCCACCTTCAGGGTGTTCGGAGTCAGGATGATGCGAGAAGATAGGAGAGGGTCTGACACGGAGCAGGTACTCAGTCCACAGTACCCTTGATTGTCATGGTTACCATTTGATGTGAAGGCTCACGTACGCGTCTGACTGCTTTTAATATAAATGTATTTTACTTACTTTTCATGTAAGTTTATCTCTTCTTATTTTAAAAGTTGTACAGTTGTAGGGGTGCCTGGCTGGCTGGTCGGTAGAGCAACTCTTGATCTCGGGGTTTGCGAGTTCGAGCCCCACTTTGGGTGTAGAGATTACTTAAAAAAATACAACTGTCATAGAAAGTTTAAAGAGCATGGCGGGGGGGTGGCGCCTGGGTGGCTCAGTCAGTTAAGCGTCCGACTTCGGCTCAGGTCATGATCTCGCGGTTGGTGGGTTCGAGACCCGCGTCAGGCTCTGTGCTGACAGCTCAGAGGCTGGAACCTGCCTCAGATTCTGTGTCTCCCTCTCTCTCTGCCCCTCCCCTGCTTGCACTCCATCTCTCTCTCCTTAAAAAATAAATAAACATTATAAAAAAAAAAAGAAGGGAACCTTCAAGGAAGGAAGGAAGATGAAGAGGGAGAAAATTTCCATCCTGGTCCCTTGACTTCAAAGACTCTGGCCACTTGCTTTACGTTTTATTTCTTTATAGTTCTATAAATAGACATACAAATACAGTACATCTGTTTAACTTTTTTTCTTTTACCTCGTCAACTGAATTTTATTTATTTAAAAATCTATTTATTTTGAGACAGCGTGCACGCGTGCACAATCAGAAGAAGGGCAGAGAGAGGGAGAGAGAGAATCCCAAGCAGGTTCTGCGCTGTCAGCACAGAGCCCGACTGGGGGCTTGAACCTGTGAACCAGGAGATCATGACCTGAGCGGGAGTCGAGAGTTAGACACTTAACCGACGGAACCACCAGGCGCCCCTCATCAGCTGGGAGCCCTGGCGAGGCCCCAGAGGGAGTCTGCGCAGGACAAATGACCCCCCAACCTGCTGTGAACTCATTCTGAGCTGACCACATGTCACTGCAACCTCACACGCAGGTAGGAGCCCAGTCTCCACTGCCTGCCGTTCACCAGGACCATAACCTGTGACATTTAATGTCGCCAAAGCGCTGAGGGAGAAAACCGCTACATCACCAAGTGTCCTTAACCTGCTGTTGTCTCATCTTTCCCGTTTGTAACTTGGTTAAAAAAAAAAAACACACACACATTTTTTTTTAACAGTTTCAGGCTCTTATTTTTCTATTCCACAGTCTGTTACAGAATCTGCTCAGTGAGGAAGGGAAGAGAAACCGAGTCGATCGGGCCTCCTCCTCAGAAACTTTGGGAGGCCAGCTGGCTGGAGGGAAGGGGACTGAGGTTGAGGGTGATGCTGGGGTCCCAGGAGCCCCAAGTGCAGGCAGAGCCCCGTTCTCAGAGCTCACGCGCCACTGCTGAGCCCAGCTGACAGGTCCACTGGACTCGCGTACGTTAGAAGTTGCACAGGAACCCAGAGCAGACGGCGTGCGCGGGTGACACACAGCCCCCGACCCCCAAACCCACACAGCATTGATGAGCTAGTTGGGGCCCGGGAGCCCCTGGGAAATGCAGCTTGAATCCTGTGAGAATCCGGGTGTGGGGTCAAGTCTGAGCTCCACCGGCTACCGGCTGGGTGACTTCGGGTAAGCATTTCTCTCTCAGTTTCCCCAAAGTTGGAGAGAGCAGTGGTGGCAAACAACACTCCTAGGGCCACGGTGGGCAGGAGATACACTGGGGGTATCTGCCACCTCCTCACTCCCACCGGTCCCTGCAACTCTCACCCAGGACAACTTCCTCCAGCAGGGAAAGCAAGCGGCACGGGCGGCAGAACCCCCACCCCAGGCCGCGTTCAGGGCAGCGCAGGAAACTGGGAGGGTCTGGTTTCCAGGCCAAGGATAACGTTCCTCCCTCCATCAGCGATGCCAGGGACTAACCCAGCACTGAAACCCGGGCCAAAGGACTGAGGACAGGGGAGCCCCATCATCCGATATCACCTCCCAGGGAGCTACCCCTTCCCTGGACCCTGGGTGTCCTCACCGTCCGTCCTGGGGCCCAGCCCCACGTCCCCAGCCTGCTATAGCTGGAAAAAGGGGAAAGAGATATGTTTGTTCTTATTTAACTTGTTTACGAAAGGAAAAGTGTGTGCTACAGAAAATTTGGAAATACGGAAAAGCGCAAAACAAGAAAACAAAAATTACCCATGAGATAATTACTAGTTACATCTCGTTGCAAGTCCTTCTGGTGTGTTTTCCAAGCCAGCTATGTATACGTGCCGCACGCGCGCGTGTAGGATTATACTATAGAGTATTTCACGTTTTTGTTCAGTATGTCCTAAGCATTTCGCGTCATCAAACATTAATCTCTATAGGATTTGGAAAACGAATGCCAATAATTTTAAAATTAACCTTATTGAGGTCTAATTTCCATTTCATGAGACCTCTCGCTCTTATACTAGTCGATGAGCTCTGACCAGTGTACATGCCACGTCACCACCATCACCGTCAAGAGAGAAACCTCCATTACCGCAAAACGTCCCCTAGTCTCAACGTGTAGGCAGCCCTGCCCCCCCGGACCCCAGGCAACCACGGATCTGATTTATATCTTTACAGATTCATTTTACCTTTATTTAATATAAATGGGATCATAGAGTATGAACTCTGTTTTTAAAGATTTTTTTTAGATTTTTTTTTAAGATTTTAAGTAATCTCAATGCCCAATGGGGGTCTTGAACTCACAACGCCAAGATCAAGGGTTGCGTTCTCCTCCTACTGAGCCAGGCAGGCGCCCCAGAGAGAATGAACTCTTGCGCAGCGTAATTGACCATCATCTATGTCGCTGAGTCCATCAATAGCTCAAGCTTTGTTTTTGTCGTTTTATAGTATCCCCATCCTATGCCTATCACGGGTTCTTAACCCATTCAGCTGTTGGTGGACAGTTGGGTTGGTTCTGATGCTTTGGCTATTGTGCATAGAGCTTTGCGAACGCGGATTCTTTTTTATCTTTTTAATTTTTTTAATGTTTATTTTTGAGAGAGAAACAGAGCGTGAGCAGGGGAGGGGCAGAGAGAGAGGGAGACACAGAATCCGAAGCAGCTCCAGGCTCCGAGCTGTCAGCACAGAGCCCGACGCGGGGCTCGAACCTGCAAACCGTGAGATCATGACCTGAGCCGAAGTCGGACCCTTAACCGACTGAGCCACCCAGGTGCCTCTCTCTCTTTTAAAATTTTTAATGAGCAATGCCAATGGGCCAGGTTGAGATATACCCACCACATGGGCATGGCCTGTGTACTTCCTGCCAGGAGCACCCCTGAGAGCCGGGGCATTGTCCATCCAATGGATGGGTTATGACTTTTGCCCCTATTGTCAGATATATACTCTCTTCAAAGGTTTTTTTGTTTTGTTTTGTTTTTTTTTACAAATAATGCTCCTGGGAACATCTTTCCATGGACATTTTTATGTATGGCTATGCCGGTTCCGAGAATAAATTCCCAGAAGTGGAAGCGTGAGGTCAAATGGTGTCCATCAGGTTTTTACGGCCCTTGACACACGAGGTCAGGGCTTCTAGGCATGTTCACGTCCATTTTTATCCCCATTTGCTTCTCATGTTAAGGACAGGCATCATCATCCCCATTGTCCAGATGGGACAACCGAGGACTACAGAGATAGAGTGACCAGCCAGTAAGCCAAGTAGTTGGTTAGGGACAGAACTGGGAGGGACCGCCCCCATCCCCCAACCTTCTAAGTCCTATATGTTTCCGTTCGCCTGTATCAGAAACACTTGGAATTCTCCCACAAAGATTTCCATGAAAACTGAGTTGTGGGCTGAGACGAAAGGCAGCCTCGTGTTAATTAGTCTGGCTTTGATTTAGCTCATCCACTGGGCGTGCGTGTGTGTGCCTATCTGTGTCTTCTCACACGCGCTCACTGGCATTTCACACCCGCCCGTGTCCATGATGGTTAGTCCAGATGATCCGATCCAGATCCTCCTTCCAAACTGCCCTCAGAGCCTGGAGTCCCAGGGGCTCCTGACTTCACGGCCAAGGCACATCCTGGCCCCTAAACAGGGGACCCTGGCTTGGCTTCCACGCATCTACTCAGCAGACCTGGCCCAAAGGATGGCCGGTTATTTCCCCAAATCAAGTCTCCGCTTGAGGACACAGATCGGGTTGCTGCTTGGATTCAAAGGAATGATCCGTTCTGAGACGGCTGCTTCCAAAGAGGGGTCACAGCCGTGTGGAGGTGGCCGAGACCTGGCGCTCGGCCAGTGCCCAGCAGAGGACAAGGGAAGGGGAAATACCCCTTGGAGTGCAGGCAGCCTACGTGTCTGTGGAGGGCTCTGGGGACATGCAAATAGCTCAGCACCGAAACCGACACCAAATCTGATGTTTGCTCACTTATTGATTAGCTCCTGCATGTCTGACAGGGCTCTACCCATTATTTAATCCTCAACAACCGAATATTGTTCTCCCCATTTTACAGATGCGGAACGTAAAGCTCAGCGAGGTGAAGAAACTTGCCCGAGGTCACACGGCAGTGGGCACTCAGGCTCCGCACGCCTGCTCCTTGCAGACCTAAAGGGCCCGGCCTCTCCGCAGAGTTAAGAGAGGTCTCTGCCCCTGTGGGTGGCCAGCAGGCCCCAAGAAATATATGCTCATCCAAAGCTGGTTCGGGTAGAGCCCACGATGATTCTCAAGTGCTCAGAGAATACAAGGGGTCCGGACTCTCCCTCTTCCGACCTAAACCCTGTTTGGGTCCCTGAGGGCCTTCCTTGCTGGGACCACTCCCCAGGCCCACCCCACCGCCGGGTGGACCCACTAACACTATTTAAGAATGTGGGTGTTGCTCCCTGAGCCGGGGCAAAGAATCGCCTCCTCTCAGCCCCGGGTCTGAGGCCTTTTTGCTCCTGAAGGTCAGGAGGCCTAAAGGGGCCTTTGTCCATGGGAGAAGAGACCAGGGAAGGAAGGGCCCATTCTCTCAGCAAACATGTGTTTTCTGTTTACAGAGGGGCCTGTCCAGTTCCCATGCTTTGTTCTTTAATATGGAGCCAAAACAAAACAAAACAACAAAAAAATTAAATGTGCAGCTTCCTTTCTGAGGTACATTTAGAGGCTGGAAAATCTGGATTGCTGCAGGCACGCTGCGCTGGGCCTTGAGCTGGCCTGGGCTGGGGCCCCGGGTCCTGTCTGCTGCCAACGTCCAGCATCACGTGGCCTTCCGATACCAACCTGGAAAGCCACGTGGAAAGCCCGAATGCCCCCTCGGTCTCCCAGGGAGAGCAGTGGGTGGAGATGAGAGGCAGGCAGCCTAGACAGAACTGGGGCTTTGATTGCTTCAACACCCAATCTGTGGTTGTGTGTGTGTGTGTGTGTGTGTGAATATCCGGGGGGTGCTCTCACCCACACTTCACAGCCTCATGCCACTGGCATGGCTGACCTGAACCAACAAACCAACCATCCTGGAACTCGAATCACCTACTTTTCCACATCCCCCTCTGCACGGAGAATGTCTTTTCCTACCGCCCAGGCGCAGGACCCCGCATAACAGGTGGGTGTTAACCTGGCACAAGATCGCCAGGCTCCCGGGCTAGAGCTGGCGGGTGCTGGGCACCTTCAGAGCGGGGAGTGGGGCTTGCCTCTGGGTAGGAGTCTTCCTGCTGGCGATGAGACGGCAGCGAGCCTCGGTGGGTAAGGGTCGGCAGCTGTGCCCACCGCGAGGAAACGACTATCACGGGAGCCAGTTTTGCAGAGGGCAAAAGCCTGAGCTGCACAATCAGAGATCTGGGCCCCAAGGGAGTCTGTGCGCCTTCTCGCGTGAGGCCTCGGGCAAGCTGCCTCTCTGGTCTCCGTCCCCTCCTCGGTGACAGTGGGGCTGACTCCTACCAGCGCTCACTGGCGCTGTGCGGAGTCACGAGATGGCACGAAGGCATACACCCCACGCTCGCCTGCGACCTGATTTTCAGTACATGGCAGCTGCTATGAGGATGCCCGGGCCTTCAAACTTCTTTGAAGCGGCGCCCGCAGCTAGGGCGCCGCGCCGGTCCGTCCCAGCTCAGGCCCGAGGCGCGGCCTGCGGGGAGGCGGGGCCCCGCAGCCCCCGCCCCGGGCCGGCGCCCGGCCAGCGCACTGCAAAGGCACCGTGGCTCCTAGGGCGCTGCGGCGGGCCGCTCGGAAGGCCCGGCCCGGGCCCGCACGCTTTGATCCGCCCGCTCTCCCTCCTGGCCCGGCCGGCGCGCCCTCCTTTGATTTCGGCCCCCGGGCCGTTGGGCCTCCGCGTCCCGTGCACCTGGGGACAGGCGGCGCAGGAACGAGCAGGACCGGAGGAAGTGCGCGCGGGCCCTCCTCAGGGAGCCGCGCCCTTCCGCTGGGGGACCCGGGCGGCCTTGGCCCTGCTAGCCTCGGCCTCGGCCTTGGCCTTGGCCTTGGCTGCCGCCCGCCCTTCCGTCCCGCTCCGGAAGCCAGCGCCAGCGCGACGGGCGGTGCGGACGCAGCGTGGCGGCGAGGGGGCGGGGCCTCTGCGCGGCCGGCTCCGGAAGCCCGGGCGGAGGCGCGGCGGGCGAAGGCGCGAACGCGGCGGCGCGGCCCAGGGGGCGGGGCGGGGCGAAGGCGTGTCCTCGACGCGACCGGGGGCGGGGCCTCTGCGCGGCCGAGTCCGAACGCCCGACCCGCGGGCAGCGCCGACGGAGCGTCGCGGTCTGGTGGGCGGGGCTGGGGCGGAGCCTGGCGCGACCGTGGGCGGGGTGTGGGCGGGGCCGCGGCGGCGGGGGGTGAGTCGGTTTCCGCGTCCCGCCCTTCCCGCCTCCCAGCCTGGCCGGGCCTTCGCTCGCTTGCCGGAGGTGTTTGAGCTAAATTTCGTCTGATTCTGATTTTCATTTACCTGTGATTTTCGTTTTTTCAAAGTTTAGCAGTTTTCTTTTTTCCTTTCTCCCTAATCAGGTAACAAAACAACGAGACAGTAGAGAATTTGGCAAATCCAGGAGAGCACAGATCAAAATGAGAAAGCTTTCAAATCTCGCACCCCCAACTAAGGCCGAGAGCTCCTTTTTTGGGGGGTAAATATAGAGATTTTTACATAAGCGGGATAACACTGTACACATACTTACGGATGCCTTAAAAATAACTATTTTTTCTGACTGTAAAGTCACACATGTTTATTTCAGAAAATTTGGAAAATTGAAGAAATACAAAGAAGAAAATAAAAATAACCTGAGAGTCCACCACATGAGATTAACAATGTTAGCATTTTGGTATTTTTCCTTCCTTGTTTTACACAATTACACATATGTTCGAAACATAATTGGGATGGTAGCGTAAACATTGTTTTGCAACTTTCTCCTTTCATGCACAGCTGTATTCTAAATGTCCCTACATCACTGTGTGCATCTACAATGCTGTTTGTAATCACACCGCCCTGTGTTGGGTTTATTTCATTTCTATGCTGTGATTGGACATCGATGTTTACAGTTTCCATCTCTTTCTGGCTCCCTCCTTTTATGATGGACTACCTGGTAGTTACATCTTTGTGCAAGCTCATGAAATTCCTCATGACAAATTCCTAGATGTGCAATTGCTAAATCAAAGATCGCAATCACTGATGTTTCTTATACGCTTTTTTTTCTTTGCGTGGTTTCCAAAATGAAGTGACAAATGAATGTTTTAACATGGGATCTGACCCAAGAATACTTAATATGCAAATAAAATTCTCTCTCATTTCCAAAATACATAAGGAACTCCTGCAATTCAACAGTGACAACCCTGGTTAAGAAGTGGGGAAAGGATAGACATTCCTGCAAAGATGATATTCAAATGGCTAATAAACACCTGAAAAGATGCTCACCGTCACTCATCATTAGCAAATGCAAAGCGAAATCACAGTGAAATGCCACCTCACGCTCACTTGGGTGGCTATTGTTTGCAACCAAACAAACAGAAGATAACAAGCCCTGGTGAGGATGTGAAGAGACTGGGGTCCTCATGCCTTGCGAGTGGGAGTATAAAGTCGTGCGGTTGAAGTGGCGCGCAGCATGCCGGTTCCTTGAAAAATGAAACACAGAATTACCACATGACCCAGCATTTCCACTCCTGGGGACACATCCAAAAGAACTGAAAGCAGAGACTCTAGCAGATAGTTCTATATTCACGTTCATGGTAACATTATCCACAATGGACAAAAAGTGGAAACAACCCAAATGTCCATCAAGAGATGAATGGGTAAACAAACTGTTGTATGTAAATACGGCGGAATGTTATTCAGCCTTAACCAGGAAGGAAATTCGCACACCTGCTACAACACGGATGAATCTTGAAAGCGTGTGGCCTCGGTGACATAAGCCAGGCACAAAGGGACAAATACTGTATGATTCCACTTATGTGAGCAGTGGTGACCAGGGTCGGGCCGGGTGGGGGAGAAGACTGGGGAGTTACTATTTATTAGGTACCGAGTTTGCGTTTGGGATGATGAAAAGTTCTGGAATGGATGGCGGTGATGGGTGCACGACAAACTGGGAATGGACATAATGCGCCTGAAATGGTGAATGGTAAATTTTATGTTATGTACATTTTACCACTCACACAAAAAAAGATATTTCGGGGGGGTGGGGGTGGAGGGATCTTTCTTGGATTCTGGTTCCAAGAATGCCTGGATGGACAAGCCCCGCATACGCGGCAAGCTTCTTACGGGTGACTCTGCCGGGAGGTCGGGGACTACCCTTCTGGGGAGCTCTGCTCTGGGAAGGCGCAGTGTAAGCCAGGCCTTACACATCCAGCATTTTCCATAATAATTTCCAAGCCTGGAGACAGAAACCTGCTTTAGGGAAGCAGTGAGTCACTCTGGATCTTTATCTGAACTTGGCCTTTTCTTTCTGGGCCACTGAAACACATCATAAACACACACACACACACACACACACACAGACACACACACACACCTTTTTGTCTAGATTGCAAACATAATACACAGTCACTGTTGACAATTTTACAAACACAGAAAAGCACCCATGAGAAAATAACAAATCCGTGGAATCCCAACTCAGAGAAACCACACCCGACTTTCAAGTGTGTCTATTTGATTCGCCTTTCTTCTCTATTCGTGACAGGAACCTAAAACCACTGTGGTCATTATTGTGTTTTATAAGCTGCATTTTCACTGATGCAATGAAAAATTCGCCTTGTCTTTAAATATATTTCTATAGCCCCCTTCTTTAAATAGTAGTGTTTTTTTTTTAACATTTATTCATTTTTGAGGGGGGGAGGGGCAGAAAGAAAGGGAGACAGAATCCGAAGCAGGTTCCAGGCTCCGAGCCGTCAGCATAGAGCCCGACGCGGGGCTCAAACACACGGACCACGAGATCATGACCCGAGTCAAAGTTGGACGCTTAACAGAGTCACCCAGGCGCCCCTAATAACCCACTTCTTAATGTTGATGGAATAATCTGTTTTCAGATGTCCCATGTGTAATGTCTGTACCTAATTTTTCACTGTTGGCCACCTAGTGATTTACAAATTTGCTGTGATGAGCGTTCGTCTCCAATAATCTCCTTTAGGTGCTCCTAGAATAACTTCACAGAGGGTTTGCTTTTTTTTTTTTTTTTTTTGAGAGATAGAGAGAGCACGAGCCAGGGAGGGGCAGAGAGAGAGAGAGAGAGAGGGAGACACAGAATCTGAAGCAGCTCCAGGCTCTGAGCTGTCAGCACAGAGTCCGACGCGGGGCTCGAACCCACGACCTTGAGATCATGACCTGAGCCAAAACCAAGAGTTGGATGCTCAATCGACTGATGCCACCCAGGTGCCCCAAGGATTTGCTTTTTAAATGTTTTCGCGATGGCGCCTGGATGGCTCAGTCAGTTAAGCATCTGACTCCTGATCTCGGCTCAGGTCATGATCTCACAGTTTGTGAGTTCCAGCCCTGTGTCGGGCTCTGTCCAGCTCCGTGCTGACAGCAAGGGGCCTGCTTGGGATTCTCTCTCTCCCTCTCTCTCTCTGCCCCTCTCTCTCCCCCTCTTCCCTGCTCGCGCGCACACGCACGCGGACTCTCTCTCAACATAAATAAACTTAAAAATAAATAAAGGCTCTTGCCTATATTACCAATTAGCCCTCCAGGAAGGGGGAATGGATTCTTCCAGCATCAGCAGCATATGAGTACGTGCAGGTGGGTTTTTCACCTACCGATGTCTCCATTCTACCCAGCAGGAGACCCATCATGGCAGGAACGCCACTGCCTTTTCACTTTTGCTGAACAATTCCAAGGAGAGGTGGGCAGGGAGGCCCAGGGCTCTGAGCTCCCCTGGGGGCCATGGCCCTGGACCAATGGTACCTGACTCTTAAAGGTCTGCCTCCCACTTGGCCCCTGGATGCCACTTCTCGCCACTTGCTGGTACTGTCGGGACTGCCCGGCCCATCTCCCAAGCAGCAGGGCCCCCCGGCTTTCCGCCAGGCCCACCTGGCTCTTCCCTGTGGCTCGTTGGATGGCATCCGCCATTGTAGGGCCAACCATCATGGGCACATCTCCGCAGCCAGGAGCACCGCGCAGCCTCCCCTGCCACGCAGATGTCCTGTATGACCCTCCGGTGGCCCAATCACACAGGGGCTTAGCCCCATACCTGAGGCTGGTGTGGGGCCCACCGTCCACATCTGTCTATCCCGGTTGCAAGGAAGGCTGCCAGGGACACCAGAGGTATAGAGCCCTGGCCATCCTTCCTCTGAGGGCCCTGTGATCATCCCATCGTCCTCTGCGCAGGGCCACAGACTCCCCTCATCTGGACAGTCACCTCCCTAACTGCTGCCTGCCTCCTCTCCTGTGGCTGTCAGAGTGGTTCCCTAAACCCCCAGCTCACACCCCTGCCCTCCACCGCCCCAGGGCGGCCCCCTGCTTCCCTCTCCAGCCTCACCTTCCCCCAACATTGCTTGTCCCTTCTCCTGCCACAGAGAACGGTCTGCTTTTTCTCACAGCTGTTCCCTCTGATGGGGATCTTCCTCCCACCCACAGCCGCCCTCCTGGCTTCTCCTCCCCTTCCTCCGATTATGCATAACAGCAGCAGTTGACGTTATTGAGGCTTGTACCTTGTACTGCTCAGCCACCACTTCCTCCAGGAAGCTCTCTGGGATGCCTCCCTTGGCTGTGACAAG
Source organism: Cryptoprocta ferox (assembly GCA_028646485.1). NCBI lineage: Eukaryota > Metazoa > Chordata > Mammalia > Carnivora > Eupleridae > Cryptoprocta > Cryptoprocta ferox. The sequence goes on from CM053571.1 coordinate 3,444,879, forward strand.
CTGCTCCTGCAGGGCCTGTGGTAAGAGCCGCGCCAGAGTCCTACCGGGCTGTGAGTTTCTAGAGAGCAAGGACTTGGGTCTTCTGTGTCCTCAGCACCCAGCCCAGAGCCTGTTGCCAGTGTCAAGGCCAGGACGGCATAGCTGGTGAAAGCAAGCAGCGAGCACGGATACTCAGACTGTCCCCTTTCAAACACGCGATCATCTGGAAAGAGAAAGGCTTGGAGTTTGTTCTTGGCAAAGAAGAACTAAAAAGCAAAGGGAAGGGGCGCCTGGGGGGCTCAGTCGGTTAAGCGTCCGACTTCGGCTCAGGTCATGATCTCACATTTGTGGGTTCAAGCCCTGTGTCGGGCTCTGTGCTGACAGCTCGGAGCCTGGAGCTGCTTCGGGTTCTGTGTCTCCCCCTCTCTCTGCCCCTCCCCCGCTCATGTTCTGTCTCTCTCTGTCTCAAAAATAAATAAAACATTAAAAAATTAAAAAAAAAAGAAAAGCAAAGGGAAGCCAGAAACAAGCTTCACCGTGTCACCTGAAGGAACAACTGTCTTTATACTATAACTATGCTGTGTGACCGCGGGCCAGAGCTGCCCCTTGCTGGGCACCCCCTCTGGTCAATGTCCAGCTGCCCTGTGTGGTCACCCAGGGCCTCCCAGCTCTGAAGCGGGGCTCGGGACTCCAATGCTAATTACCACCGATGCCCACTTTCGAATCAGCAAAATGTCCACATCACAGCCTGCCCTTGGAAGTGAGGATGTTCTAGAACATCTAGAACATTTTGCAAGGTTCAGTGCAGATCCTTCTCTTGTGCTGGCCCTGCCCTCCTCTCCCCATCCAGTGATTGGAGCCTGCTGGCCTGTGGCAGGAGGGTCGAATGCCCGTGTGCACGCCCGATACTCACGTTTGCACATGCCTTATCTTGCGCCACCGGACAGACAGACAGGCATTTGTGCTTTGTCCCCTCTTCTTTGTCTTCATACAGGCTCTTCCATCTTAGTGGTCTGAGAGGCCTGTGTCACAGCTGCAGGCCACTTCCGTGGATGCTCCTCGTGTTTTGTTTGCCATCACTGACTGGCTGGGTACCCCGGCTTGGCCTCTGAGAGCTGCTAGCTTAGAGGGCCCCCAGGGAGAGCCAAGGGACCCGTCAGGAGAGCCCCCTGATCTGGCGAGGCCAGGAAAGCAGTGGTCCGGAGAGGAAGGGATGCCACGAGGAGGACCCCACTGGGCAGGCCTGGCCGTGACCACGTTTGAGACTGCAAAGGTGAAATGACGATGCGAGGACAATGTGGTAAGTTAAATACCACGTGTGCTCAGCAGGAAGAAATGGCCTTTATCTTGAGGTTGTGTTCCTACTTTTCTTGGTTTAAAAATACCGTTTAGGGGCACCTGGGTGGCTCAGTCGGTTGAGCGTCCGACTTCGGCTCAGGTCATGATCTCATGGTTCCTGGGTTCGAGCCCCACGTCGGGCTCTGTGCTGACAGCTCAGAGCCTGGAGCTGCTTCGGATTCTGTGTGTCCCTCTCTCTGCCCCTCCCCTGCTCACGCTCTGTCTCTCTCTGTCTCTCAAAAATAAATAAATGTGAAAAAAAATAACGTTTAAAAAAGGAAATTATAATTCATTATTTTTCCTCAGCTCTCAACATGGAAATATAAAAGGTTGGCAATCTTCAGTAGCTCTTCAAGATTTCCTTTGAAACCTGACCAGTCTGTGAATGCCAGTCTTTCTGAGAACACCTTTCTGCACGTTCCCTGCTGAGCCACCCGCGAGAGTGACCAGGTTGCTACTCCACGCTTAAAACCTGCAGTGGCTCCCTATTGCCTTCAGGTTTGGAGTCAAATTTCTTAGTGTGGCGTGGAGGGTGTAGGCAGGGGGGGAGCGGGGGATGAGGAAAGGATCGGGGGTAACTCCCGGAGGAGGTGGTGTCTGAACCGAGCCATACAGGTTGTGCTAGGTGGCAAGGGGTGGACGGAGGAGAGAGAGGCACAGAGAGGTGGCAGGCTGGAGAGGGTGTTCCCTGCAGGGGCGTGTCATGTGCTGGGATGGTTGAAAAACACCGAGTAGTGGGATCCGAGGAGCAGGGACGGGGTCAGGGACACTGGAAATGGAAGCTAGGGAGACGGACAGGAGACGAGGGAGTGCGACATCAGGGTCCTAAGTAATTCTCAAAGCAGGGAGGAAAATATAATTGCACCCATTTCACAGATAAGGCTCAAAGGGACAGAGGGAGTCACCAGGGGCACAGAGTGAGCGAGTGCCGGGGAAGAGACTTGAACCCGGGTTTATCTGACTCCGAAGGCCAGACTCTCTGCCACCGGAGGGTCTGTATGGGTGCCCTATGCCACCAACACACACCCAGTCCCTCCTTCCTGGGCCTGGGATGGCTCGAGTGGACTGGGAATGAGGCCCCAGCTGCTGCCACAAACCCCATGGCAACCCACCCCCATGCGCAGTCCCCCCTCTGCAACCTTCAGTCCTCCTCTGGCGCCTGGGGGGTGGCTGGCTTCACACAGAGCACAGAAGTTCTAGAAAGTGGAGGGTCCTCGGCAGCCTCAAGCTTTAGACCTCCTGACAGGTGGTCTGAGCCTCCCCAGAGGGTCAGAGGTTGGGGACACTCCTGGGAGACAGTGGCCCGAGAGAGGCCTGCTTCCACCTCTGTGGAAAGGCTCTGCGTCTCTTTCCGAGGACTGGAATTACCAAGTGCCATTGCGCGTGTAATCCGCGGTCGGTGGCCTTCCTCATCGCATGACACAGCCAGTCAGCGTGCTAGGTGCTACCGAGCCCCGAGCCCCGGGACTGAGCAGTCCTGCCCACAAGAAGCTGCCGGTCGAGTGGGGGACAATGAAATTCTGTGAGGAGCACCTCGATGAGGAGTGAGGACGGTGTCAAGCTCGGACAGCGCCGCCCCTGAGCCCCTGACCGCAGCCCCAGCCCCGCCACACCGCGAGCTCGGAGTCCTCCAGCACCTCCGCAGCCGCAACCCCAGCCTTAGAGAAGGAAGGGTGAGTGTCCCCAGGCCACCAGGCTGCCGGGCTGCAGAGGAGGCTGGACGGGGGAAGGCTTTCTAACAACCGCGCTCCCGGCAGCCGACTGGGAGACACCCGCCTTCCCGATGAGCCTCTGCAGACCACCAGCCGTCGGCAACCTGCCCCACCGTTCTCGGGAAGCAGGCCCAGAGAGGCTGCCCCTGGTCCCACCAAAGGGTCGCCACAGCAGCGACAGGGTCCTGGGCCTGGGCTCCCTGGCCGGTCGCGGCCGCACTGGGGCCCTGCCTTCCTCGCAGGGGCAGGGGCTCTAGCAGCTGGAGAGGAGGGGCTCGAGGCGGGAGGAGTGGCGGGCTCCCGGCAGGAGGGGTGCAAGGCACCTGGCCCGGGGGTGGGAGTGGGAGGGGCCCCTGGCAGGGGACTTGGGGACCTCCTGGCAGCAGGGGAAGGCTGGGGGCCTCCTAGCTGGGAACATGGGGGGCTCCCGGCCGGGCCGCCCGCCCAGACGCGCTGCCAGGCTGATTAGCATGGGCGAGGGGCGCTGGCGCGGGGGGCGCCGCCGGCCGAGCTGGCACGTCCCTCGCGGGCCCAGCTGGCCGGGCCGAGACACAAAGCGCCTCAGACGGCGGCGGCGCTCGGGCATTCACGCGCAGGGGCGGCCCGGGCGCGGGCGGCGAGGAATTCCCGCCGCCGGGGCGAAGAATAGCGCCTGGGCCGGGCGGGGCTCGGCCGCCCGGCGCTCCTGACCTTGAACCTTTGTGACTGGAGCGCATGCAAATCGCGGCAGGGCCGCGCCAAGCCCCGAGGGCGCCGCGCCGCCCGGGGTGTCCGGGCGAACAATGCGCCAGTGTCCCCGCGCGGCGCGGCGGGCTGGGAACGGCGCGGGCACGCACCCGGCGGCGCGGCGCGGAATGCCAATGCGGACCCGCCCGGCGCGGCCCACGGGCGGGGGTGGGGCGCGGGGGGCTCCCGGAGGCCCCGCCCCGCGCCCCGCGCGCCCCGCACCCCGCCCCCCGCCGCGCGCCCGGGCTCCCTCCTCCCTCCCGCCCGTCCTGGTCTCTTTCATTCGTCTTCTTTTTAAAATCCCTTAAATGATCGGCACCGGAGTCAACGCCGCCCCGAATCAGCGGAGACCCTAGCGTGCCCCGGGGTGGGTGCCCGCGTCCTCTCTCCTGGGGGCACACCCCACCCTGCGGAGGCTGAACTCCCACAATCCGGCGGCTCGCCTCGGTCCCTGGGGTTTGTCACCGACGCCTTTCCCCGGTGGCCCTTTTAAAGACCGCGCAAGTATTTTGCGTGGCTGCGTGGCGGTCCCTGTTGCCCCCGGGGTCCCCATCACAGGGACGAGAGTTCGTCCACGAGGTCCAGGTCCTATCAGTCGTACCAAGAGGGAGGACGGGGAGGGACCGCTCCATGAGCCGCTAAATGGTAACAGGGGTTATTCCAGGCCAACATGTGGGCACCGGGGCGTCTGTCCTCACCCGCCCGGGTATTGTCTTTACCCGGTGACTAAGTAGGTGACTAAGTAGGTGAGAAGCCTCATCCCAGGAAGCGCATATACCGTGAAGGGAGCTTACCCTGGCTCTTACCTACATGCCCGCCACCAGGCAATTCTAGCACTTTCTCCTAATTTGAATTGAACACAGCTCCGCCGAATCAGATGTCCCAGACCTGAAGACGGCTGGTGGCTGCGCCCTTGTCCTCCTGGGACTCAGTGTCCTTATCTGATAAGGAGCCTGGGGCCTGCATGCCCATCTTACAGAAACAGTGGGTAAGCAGGTCAGTCCTCTGGCTCCGTCAGGCTGCCCAGGCCCCTGTGCGTGGGTGCGTGTGTGCTCCCGCAAGTGCGCTCCGCAGAGGTGCTGGGGAGCTCAGTTCTCCCACAGGGAGGGCCCAGGACAGGAGCCAGAGGTTCAGAGGAGCTGACCTTGGGCACCACACGCCCTCTCTGGCCTCAATTTCCCCAGGTTAAAGGGAGAGTTGTAGAGAGGATCTCTAAGAATTCTCAGTTTTCTTAGATATGCGCTTGGGCCTTGAACAACACGGGTGTGAACTGCCCGGGTCGACTTCTACGTGGGTTTTTTCCGACATACGCAGTACACTTCTGCGAATGTGCTTCCATGCGCTTTCTCTTCCCCGTGGTTTTCTTTTTATTTTTTTCTTTATTTTTAAAAGTTTTCCCCCAGTGTTTCAATTTTTACTTGCTGAATTATGAGAGTAATCCATGTGTATTATAGAAAATGTCTTTGTGTTTCAGAAGCATATATAAAGAAATGGAAATTAGTACCTCTGTTAGCATTTGGATGTTTCCTTTGCATTTTTCCCACAGATGTTTTGTACTCCTGAACTCACGTCACATACACAATTTTGCATCCCTGTTTTATAGCACCAGAATGTCCCATGCTTTCCTCCGTATCACTGATGGTCTGAGCTACTTCCTCTCCAGTTTTTTTTTTTTTTTTTTTTTTATAATTTATTGTCAAGTTAGCTAATCCACTGTGTATAGAGTGTACTCCTGACTTCGGGAGTAGATTAAGAATTTTTTTTAATGTTTATTTTTGGGAGAGAGAGACACACACACACAGAGTGCTAGCGGGGGAGGGTCAGAGAGCGAGCGGGACACAGAATCGGAAGCAGCTCCAGGCTCCGAGCTGTCAGCACAGAGCCCGATGCAGGGCTCGAACCCACGAACCGTGAGATCATGACCTGAGCTGAAGTCGGACGCTTAACTGACTGAGCCACCCAGGCGCCCCCTCATGATTTTCTTAATAACGCTTTCGTCTCCCTAGCTCACTTTATTGTAAGAACACGCAAGATATCACACATACAACATACAAAACTTTGCTCAACAATCAACCGTAAGTGAATACGTAGGGTCACTTTTTAAAGAGCAGGACGAGAACCCAGGACTGCGCACTTCCCAGCCGGGACTCCGGAGCGTGCTGGCAGCATTGGTTCCCGGCAGCCAGCTCTCTCGTTGAGCCCTCCTTTGGGTGGGACGCTGGGACATACCCCCCGAAGAGTATGACACCCTGTCCCTATCCTTGGGGAGCTCCGAGCCTGGCTGGAGAGAGGAGGGGTGGGGAGGGATGGGTGGGGAGCAGATGGTGAATGCGGTGAGGGACAAGACCTGGCGAGTGGTGGGCGTGGTGTAGGGGGGAACAGAGGAGGCTCTGGAGGGGCTCCGGAACCCCCTTGGGAGGGCGCTGCCTGCGCTGAGTCCTAAGGAGGAGTAGCTTCCTGTCAGGAGGAGAGAGTGGAGAGCCCCACAGGCAGAGGGGAAATTACGGGCAGAGGTTGCTTCTAGAACATAGCGGGCATCCTGGCGGGGTGGGGGGCACTCCTGACACGGGGAAGATGACTGACACAGGGAGCACCTATTAGCAGAGGGAGTACTCCGGACACAGGGCCACTCCTGGCAGAGCAATACTAATGGCACAGGGAGCACTCCTGACCCCCGGAGGACTCCTGGCAGAGGGAGCACTCCTGGAAGAGAGAGCACTCTGGACACAGGGAGCATTCCTGACACAGGGAGCACCCCTGGCAAAGGGAGCACTCCTGATCCAGGGAGCCCTCCAGGCAGAAGGAGCACTCCGGACACAGGGAGCACTCCGGACACAGGGAGGCCCCATAGCAGAGGGAGCACTCCGGGCACAGGGAGTATTCTGAAAGTGCTCGCAGGGACTCTGAGAATGCACTTCAGGGAAATCCCTTCCTCAGGCCAGTTTTCCTACTTCTTTGCGGTTACACTCTGCTGCACGGGACCAGCAGCACTGGAAGTAGCAGAATCAAAATCAAATACAGGAGCTGGCCGGGCTGACGGAGATGTCAGGGCAGGAGAGGAGCGGAGGGAGGGGCGAGGTGAGGAGAAACAGGTGCCTGGGCTCCCCTTGCAGGCGGGGGGCACTCTTGCCCTTGGAGCAAAAGCGCACGTTTCAGCCCCGAGGTCCGGGGTCCCGTCCAGGAGTCGCTATGTGCACAGGAGGTGGCAGTTTGGTGTGGCCCTGAAAAGGGGCACCTGGTCCTTGCCTCTTCCCCGTGACAGTCAGGGCAGCGAGGTCACAGCAAGTGTCGCCGTGCTGGGTGCCAGGGCTGCTGCTCTCGGTGTGGGTTGGCGGGCGGGAGAGGCGGTCTCTACAGCATGGGGCACAGGCTGGATGGTGCAGCCCACATGACTGGGGGGCGCCTGGGCAGGACCTAGGGAGTCAGGGAAAGCTTCCTGGAGGAAGTGATGGCAAAGGGCTGAGTCGATTCTGGCAGGAAGCAGAATGGCTGCAAAATATCAGTAACAACGGCACGGACCGCCCGGGGCAGCCGGGAAAGGCGCCTCCTCCAGGCAGGTCCTCACTTGCTGACGATCTGGCTGCTTGGGGGGGGGGGAGGCTGAGACCTCCAGAGGGTGCTGCAGGGGGGCCCCAGTGAGAATGCCGAAGTCCTTTGCACCCCTAAGAGGACAACAGGATTCCTGGAATCAAATCGCCAAGTCACGGCTGACTGGTCTTTGCTCCCAAAAGACGCGCTTTGGAAACAAACAAAACGCACAAAGGCTGCAAGGCCCAGATGCGCCCCGGCTGCTGTCCGTGAAAGCGCGTGGCCTCCGGACACCTGGGCGTCTCGGAGTCAGGACTGGATGGGGCCCTGGCCGTCGTGGCCCCTGGAGGCTGGCCAACGGAAGGGGAGACTGAGGCCCCGGGGGCTCTTGTCTAAAGCCAAGGCGGGCCGGGGAGAGAACCAGGTCTCCCGCCTTCTAGATCTTTCCACTACTTCACCGGATTCCTCGGAAATTAGCAATGGAAAAGCGATCCCACGCTGGGGGAAGAAACGACTCAAATTTTCCGTCCTGGCTCCTTACGAGCACCTGGGACGCGGTGGGTCCCCCACAGACACTGTGCGGAAGAGCTGGGTTATGTCATGAGGGGGAGCACTTAACGAGGACGTTTTGGCGGCAATGATGTCATGGGTGGGGCTCCTGTGTGAAATTAGCCACCGGGGCCTCAGCGGGCGCGGCACAACCTCTCCTGCGGGCTGCCACCGCCCTGGGGCTGGGTCCCAGGCAGGGGGGATGGGGCAGGTGGCCGGCCGGGCTGGCCCGGGCTGGCCCGAGGGTGACGGCGAGGTCCCATGGCGCATTGCTGCCTCTGTCCCGGTGGACGTGGAGGCTGAGAAGCCAGTGTTGGAGCTGGCCTGCTGGGGCCTGACCCTGGCTCGCTCCTCACTGGTCCTGTGCCCTTAGTCAGGCTGCCTGGCCTCCCCCTGCCCTTGGTTTCTTCCTCTGTGAAATCACATAGCAGCCATTGCGCGTGCCTGGCATGTAGTAAGTGCTCAGTAAATGTCAACATCTACTTGATACTTATGCTGGCCTCTCTCTCTCTCTCTGAGCCCCACACCGTCATGGAGTCCTGTCTGTTTTGTCCTTTCTTCCCTATTCCTCCGGTACCCAGGCCTGGGTCCCAAACCGCTCCGTGGGGAATGAGCTAGGAGCTAGAGAAAAGGGGCCTGAGGGTCCAAGACCCGTGCACGGAGTCCACGGAGAGCGGGCCGGGCAGGCTTGTCCCACCTGCCCCACGAGAGACGGGGTTCACGCCCGAGGGGATACAAGACCCGGATACTGAAGCCCGGAGCTTGGCCAAGTGCCATGAAGGCCACAAGGCAAGTGGCAAAGGAAGGTTTTGGTCTCCTTCGAGATGGCTGAAGTCCCCTTCTGTGCCCACGACCAAGCTATGTTCCTTCCTTCCCTCCTTCCCTTCCTCCTTCCTACCTTCCCGCCCCCCTCCCTCCCTCCTTCCTTCCTTCCTTTCTTCCTCCTCTTTTCCCCTCTCTCTCCCATGGCCCCTCTCTCTCAACTCTATTAGCATCTGTTACTGCTATTTGCTGAAAACAGAGAGTAAAGCCAAGGGCATCTCGCCTCTGTTGTTTCCATACTAATAATCTTGCACACGTAGCAGGTATGGAGCAAATACGCAGAGCAACTCTGTCCCATAGAACTTTCTGTGATGGTCGCGATGTTCTATATTTGAGCTGCCCAGTACAGTGGCCACTAGCCTCAGGTGACTGACTGCTGAGCACTTGACCTGTGGCCTAGTCCTACCAGTGAGCCGAATTTTAAAGTCTATTTCATTTTAATCAATTTAAATTTAAATTTAAATCGTCCCACGTAACTAGTGGCTACCGTCGGACAACATAGCTGTAATCACAACCCCATCACACCACTCCAATTTAAGAGGTGTTCAGGGGCACCCGGGGGGCTCAGTCGGTTAAGCTTCCGACTTCGGCCCAGGTCATGCTCTCACGGTCTGTGGGTTCCAGCCCCGCGTCGGGCTCCGTGCTGACAGCTCGGAGCCTGGAGCCTGCTTCCGATTCTCTGTCTCCCTCTCTCTCTCTGCCCCTCCCTTGCTAAAGCTCTCTCTCTCTCTCTCTCTCTCTCAAAAGTACATAAACATTAAAAAATACCTTAAAAAAGTGTTCAGAGCCCTAATTATATTTATTCAAACTTGCAAGCATATTTCTGGTCGCCTGTCTCTCTGCATCGGCAGAGACCGTAATCTGATTTCCTTGAAAGCAAAGCCTGAGACACAAGTGGGCCTGCAGGGAGCTTAGCAGGGACTGAGATCCTCTGGGATCCCATAGAAAATGCTTTATCAGGTTGATCACTGCCACCAGGGCCTGGGACTTGATCCTCCAGGAACCTGGGAGATGCATCTAAGAACTGTCTGCCCAGGGGATGAGAGTGGGAAGAGTTTATCACCAGCTCCTGCTCACGCTCGGTTAAGGTTGGCCCCATGGATGTCGCTGGCAGCACTCCTGGGCCGTGTGAGCATGAGTGCCGAGCGGTTCCCCCAGGAGTCCGCGTCACATTCTCAGAGAAGCACCGGGGCGGGAAGCGAGACGTGTCCAGCATGGGCCTGACGCAAGGTACTGTGTGGTTGAAGCTGGCCAAGGCTGGCCACGGCCCCTGTGACACGGGCTGAGTGGCGATGGCTGGAGTAGGAGACGGGGCCGCGTGGGCTCTGCGGTGTGCGAAGACATGCCCAATACGGTCCACCCCTTCCATCCCTTGGACCTGCTTATGCCTCTGATGTAGGCTCATCGGCCACAGAGTGCCGTTTAAATGCTGGCTGGCAGCAAGCTCTCTGTTTTTATTTAATTTTTTTTTAATTTTTAAAAATTTTATTTATTTATTTTGAGAGAGAGGGAGTGAGGGGCGAGAGACAGAGAATCCCAGGCAGGCTCCTTGCTGTCAGTGCAGAGCCCAGTGTGGGGCTCAAACTCATGAACTGTGAGGCCGAAATCAAGAGTTGGATGCTTAACTGACTGAGCCCCCCGGCGCCCCTGTAAGTTCTGGGGCGAGACCGTCTCCAGCATTATTGCTGCTCTGAGGCCATGTTGCCCATCATCTCCGTCTTCCACCACAAATTCCAGATAAGCGGCTCATCGGGTTTACATTGCCTGGTTGGGGAGGGGTCCTAGACCTTTGCCGCTGAGGGACGCAGGCCCTGGTGGGCTGCAGTCACTGTCATTGCCCACTCATGCTATTACCGTCTTGGAAGCGACAAGAGCCACCCAGTGAATTCTCTGGTTCTGAGAAGTACTCCTGTCTGCTCCCAAAAAGAGGTGGGTCAGTTACCCCCCACACTGTACTAATTCTTTTACATTTATTTATTTATTTTGAGAGACAGAGAGAGGGAGAGAGAGAATCCCAAGCAGGTTCCGTGCTGTCAGCGCAGAGCCTGACACGGGGCTCGAACTCACGAACCGTGAGATCACGACCTGAGCCAAAATCAAGAGTTGGACGCTTAACCGACTGAGCCCCCCAGGTGTCCCTGAGCCAATGTACTCTTAATACTGGGGGCACAGTACCATAAGTCGGAATTTATCTTCTATCCTCCAGCATGGAAAGGACTTGCCATGTTCTGGTCGCCAGATTTTAAAGGGATGAGCGATGCGTGTCTGAACAGAATGTAAGTTCCAGGGAATCAATCCTTTCTGCTGTATTGCCAGGACCTAGAACAGTGTCAGACTCAAAATAAGAACTCAATAAATATTAGCAGGAAAAATAAAGTGATTTCAAGTGGGATTTATTATCAGTAAAATATACAGCAAACATTTTCAAAATATTATAGGACTGTCACTGGGATGAGGTGGATCAATAGAGACGACAGAAAATCTAGAAAGAGAGAAAGGTGTGCAGTACAAATTTCTTTGTTTATATCTATTTTTTTTTTAATCAGAGATGGAGGAATTGTCAACGATCCTGAAAAATGATGTGACATTATATCCATGTCTCTCATCTTGCACCAAAATAAACTTGAGGTAGATTAAGGATCTTAAATGTAGGGGCACCTGGGGGGCTCAGTCGATTGAGCGTCCGACTTCGGCTCAGGTCATGATCTCGTGGTTCATGATTTCGAGCCCCGCGTCGGGCTCTGTGCTGACAGCTCGGAGCCCGGAGCCTGCTTCCGATTCTGTGTCTCCCTCTCTCTCCCTGCCCCTCCCTCCCTCATGCTCTGTCTCTGTCTCAAAAATAAATAAAATGTTTTTGAAAAAAAGAATCTTATATTTAAAAAATGAAACCATAAATAAACTGGGAGAAAATATGACTAGATTTCTTACATAATTTTGAAGTGGATCAAAATCTTCCTAAACAATGACACCCAGATCAGGGGTCATAAAGGAAATAATGAAGATTTGTGCTATATAAAAATAAAAATCTCTACATGTGGAACGCAAATTGGTGCAGACGCTGTGGAAAACAGTAGGGACGTTCTACAAAAGATTAAAAATAAAATTGCTGAAGGATCCAGTAATTCCACTACTGGGTATTTACCCAAAGAAAATAAAGAAAACACAAATTTGAAAAAGACATACGACCCTAAAACCAAGAGCACACTTTACACACTGTATGTTAGCCAATTTGACAATCAATTATATTTTAGAGGCGCCTGGGGGGCTCAGTCAGTTGAGCGTCTGACTTCGGCTCAGGTCATGATCTCACGGTTTGTGGGTCGAGCCCCGCGTCGGGCTCTGTGCTGACAGCTCAGAGCCTGGAACCTGCTTCGGATTCTGTGTCTTCCTCTCTCTCTGCCCCTCCCCTGCTCATGCGCTGACTCTCTCTCAAAAATAAATAAACATTAAAAAATTAAAAAATAATAAATTATATTTTAAAAAATGAAAAGACATATGCACCCCTGTGTTCACTGCAGCATTATTTACTATAGCCACGATATAGATGCAACCCAAGTGTCCACTGATAGACACTGGGTAGAGAAGATGCATATACATATAATAAAACCTTGGATTGCAAGTAACTTCTTCTGCAAGGGTCACATGATCGTCACATGATCACAACTCAGCCAATAGTTCTTGAAATTCACTTTGATATATGAGTATTTTGGACTACAACCATGTTTCTGGAATGAATTATACTCTCAAACCAAGGTTTATATATATTGTATATATATTATATATATATAATACATACACACACACAGGAATATTACTCAGCTATAAAAAAGAAATCTTGCCATTTGCAACCTGGATGGACCTGGAGGGCATGATGCTAAGTGAAATGAGTCAGTCAGAGAAAGACAAATACCATATGATTTCACTCATTTGTGGAATTTAAGAAACAAAACAATCAAAGAAAGAAAAAAGTGACAAACAAAAAAACCCCCAAGACCCTTAAATACAAAGAACAAACTGGTGGTTACCAGAGTGGATGTGGGTGGGGGGTTGGGGAAAATAGAAAAGGGGATTAAGAATACACTTACCACCATGAGCACTGCGTAGTGTATAGAAATCTGGAATAATGATATTGTACACCTGAAACTAATAATATGATACTATATTTAATTATACTTAATAAAAAATATTGAAAAACAGAATCTCCACACTGGGGAAAAACAGTAGAAGCAGACTTGAAAGGCAATCACGGGATAAAAATAGGTACCACACAAAATAGTTCTAACTCAATATAAAAAAAAAAATCCTGGGGCGCCTGGGTGGCTCAGTCGGGTGAGCGTCCGACTTCGGCTCAGGTCACGATCCCGCGGTTCGTGAGTTCGAGCCCCGCGTCGGGCTCTGTGCTGACAGCTCGGAGCCTGGAGCTGCTTCAGATTCTGTGTCTCCCTCTCTCTCTCTGCCCCTCCCCTGCTTGCTCTTGGTCTCTCTTTCAAAATAAAGACATAAAAAATTAAAAAAAAATCCCCTTGCAAAGTAATGAGACAAAATATTTGCAAAGGATACGGGAAGGAAACCTACAGAAGAGAAAGTTCAAATGTCTAATATATCTATGGGAAAGGTTTAATTTCGAAGGCTGCAAATTAAGATAAAATTTTCAGTTATTAGATTGGAAAAGCTTATAAAAAGATTAAAGAAGGGGCTTATAAAAGATGCGAAGTACCAGTGAGAGTTCAGGGAAGGAACACTCTTAATGTGATGCCGGGGACAGCAAATTGGGAACATGTCCTGGAGGCAAAGTGGGCAACACTCATTCATTAAACAAATATTTACGGAGCTTGCCAGGCACATGGTCACAGCTCTCTGCCCCTCCACGCTCTCCTCTACCTTCCAGTGCAGTGGGGGAGAAAGTACTCGAACCAAGTTCAGAATTACTGCAGGGGTAAAAGGACTCAGAACTGTGTTTAGCAAGGGGTCCCAGGGACGCCTGGGGGGCTCTGTCGGTTGAGGGTCCGACTTCGACTCAGGTCATGATCTCGCGGTTCGTGGGTTCGAGCCCCGCGTCGGGCTCTGTGCTGACAGCTCGGAGCCTGGAGCCTGGTTCGGATTCTGTGTCTCCTTCTCTCACTGCCCCTCCTCCATTCATGCTCTGTCTCTCTCTGTCTCTCAATAATAAATAAGCATAAAAAAATTTTTTTAAAAAAGCACAAGGGGTCCCATCCGGGTCAAGATCACTGGGGAGACTTCCCTAAGGGGGGTGGTCCTGAAGCCAAGTGTAGCATGATGAGGACTTAGTGGGATGCGTGGTGAGGCAAACTGTCCTGGGCAGAGGAGACAGCAAGGTGAAGGTTCCGATGAACTCTGGGGGTGTCCCCCACCCTCCCGCACCTGTGATTCCTGGCGCGCTCGGGCCCCTGCTGACCTTCCCTCACTCCCTTCTGACTCCACAGCCTCTACAATGTGTTTTCTCCTCCAGCCAGCTTTCACCCCCAAATTAGTAGATCATCAAAGAAACAGGAAAGTGTGCCTCACAAAGTTAAGTTAACAGATATGAACTTTGGAGGGGGGCAGATTTCAGGGTTCGCAGGCACATCCTTCCAAGCGGCTACTGTGAATATATTCAGAGAATTAAAGAAACCTATGTTTGGAGGCAAATAAGTTCAATGAATTAAATGAAAATATGACATCAATGATTAAACAGATAGGGACTCTCCATGGTCAAAAGGAAATGATTAATGGAAATTCTGGCGCTGAGAAAAACAATAACTGAAATTTTATGTTATTTCTTTCTTTTTCTTTTTTTCCTTCTGTTTTTTTTTTAAATGCTTATTTATTTTTGAGAGACAGAGTGCAAGCGGGGGAGGGGCAGAGAGAGAGGGAGACACAGAATCCAAAGCAGCTCTAGGCTCAAGCTGTCAGCACAGAGCCCGACACGGAGCTTAAACCCACGAAGAGAGGATCATGGCTTGGGCTGAAGTCGGACTCAGCCAGCTGAGCCCCCCAGGCGCCCCAATAACTGAAATTTAAAAAAACTCACTATGTGGGTTTCAATGCTGGACATGGCAGAAGAAAGAATCAGAAAGCCTGCGGATAAATCAGCAGAAAGTATTCTATCCAAAAAGAAAAGAGAAGTAAGACTGGCAAAATAACAACAACAATAAAAATAATAGTAAAGGACTAGAACTTTGGAGGCCCATGGGACCGTATCAGATGGTCCAAACTCATGTAATTGGAATCCCAGAAGGAGAGGATGGAGATGTAGGGGCTTAAAAGTTTTGAGGAAATAATGGCTGAAAACGTCTCGATATTAACAGAAAACATTAACTTACAGATCCATAAAGCTCAACAAACCCCACGCAAGAAAAACACAAGAGAAACCACTTCTGAAAACCAGAGGGAAAAGGGAAATCTTGAAAGATTTGGAAAAAAATGGACCCTTTTTTTTGTGAAGGAAAAGTTTTTTGTGAAGGAAAATGATGATGTCATTGACATCTAGATTCTCATCGAGAACCAAGAAAGGACAAACCCAGAGCTGTCTCGTATATATAATAAAAGTCCCAGGGCACTTGGTGGCTCAGTGGGTTGAGCGTCCGACTTCGGCTCAGGTCATGATCTCATGGTTCGTGAGTTCGAGCCCCGCGTCGGGCTCTGTGCTGACAGCTCGGAGCCTGGCGTCAGCTTTGGATTCTGTGTCTCCCTCTCTCTCTGCCCCTCCCCTGCTCATGCTCTGTCTCTCTCTCTCAAAAATAAATAAACATTAAAAAATTTTAATACAAAAAAGAACGCAAAGAAAAATCTCAAGATTCCACATGAAGGTGCATTATAATGGATTTTCAGGTTATCCTGGAGGGAGAGGGAAAAATTCTAAAATTATAAAAAAATCATAAATCACAATACTATTAGCTTTTTATAATTATAAAGATATTATAATAGTAGTATATAGTAGTATATATTACAAAAAGTACTTCTGAAATTTTGTAAGAACCAGCTCTGTCAGAGTAGAAGTTGCAGAAAATTGATTATAGGGGCGCCTGGCGGGGGGGCTCAGTCGGTTAAGCATTTGTCTCTTGATTTCTGCTCAGGTCATGATCTCACGGTTCATGAGTTCGAGCCCAGCATCAGCCTCTGTGCTGACATCGTGGAGCCTGCTTGGGATTCTCTGTCCCCCTCTCTCTCTCTCTGTCCCTCCCCCACTCTCTCTCTCTCTCTCTCAAAATAAATAAATAAACGTTAAAAGAAACGTGATTATAAGGCGGATAGATGACGATTGTCCCTGGCTATGCAGATGCATTTTGTACAGTAGAGACAGAACTGCCTGTCTATGCAGCAGCATCTCTGGGCGTTAGGGGTCTCACGGTCCAAGTCCCACTGCGGCTCACTCAGTCTTCTCCATAGGCGTCAGCCCCTCCTCGACTCTGCCCTGCAGCTGGTACCGCAGAAATGTTGGAGAGGCCGTGGGGTTTGGGCTGGGGCAGGGCTGAAGACGTGACGTCGGGGGAGACCACAGTGTGCTCTGGTCGTTACAGTCTGGGGGTGGTCAAGGCCAACTAGGAGGCCGGCCAGCTTCCCACAAAGAAGGAGGGCCCTCCGAGCTGGGGGAGGGGCAGGCCCAAGGACAGGAGCTTCCGGAAGGAGGTGTGTTGGCTGCATCACATGCTGTGAGACTGAATAGGAGGCGACCTAGGCTTTGGCAAGAGAGACCTTGTCACTGACTCTGATGAGAGCCTTTCAGTGGAGGGTGGCTGAGGGGCATCTTGGCCGAGGGAGTGGTGGTAAAAGGGAGGGAAGTGGCAGCTTCTGGAGGTGGGTGTGGCATGGGGGGGTTCCCCGGGGAGGGAGGGGCCTGAGTGTGCCCGTTGAGCACCGGAGGGAAGGGAGCGCTGGGAGATGAGGCAGAGATAGGAGGAGGCTGCCAAGGAGGCGCAGGGGACAGGCTGGGGCCTGGGTGAGCAGGTGGGGACGTGGAGCGGAGGGTGTGGACTCCCGCGCGCTGGGCTTGGTGGCAGGAAGGCGGGAATGCCCCCGAGAAGCAGGTGGGCGAGGCGCTGCCTCGCCCCAGGTCTGGGGACCGCCTTTTACCACCGCCGCCCCCCACCCCCAGCGCCTGGCATGAGGGCTTATCCGTGTGACAATCTGACAGCTGTGGCAGCACCGTGGGAAGGTGGCTGGAAGGACGTCTGTGTTCAGAAACATACAAGTTCCAACATACAAGCTCTGCTGAGCGGTGGCTGGGGCTGCGGGCGCTGGGGCCGCAGGGCTTGGCCAGCGCGGGGCGCCGGGCACGCAGACTGGCCAATGCCCCTCGGGAGGCAGGTGGGAGGCAACGGCTGACGCAGCAGGGCTGCCGCTGGGGACGGGAAGGGGGCCCTGCGGGGTCCGCGGGGGCCACTAAGCCACCCAGCTCTGCCCCCGAGGCCCCTTTCCTGGGAATGTTCCGGAGTGCATGTTCTCAGTCCTGAGGGAAGGTGGTCCCGGGGTCTCCAGGGTCACGGGGCCCCAAAGGGAATCCTTCGCCGTCTTCGATGGCATACAGCCTGGCCACAGTCACGCCGATGTCACTCACCATTCACTGCTCTGCCCCTCCTCCCCTCTCCCCTTTCTCTTCTCCCTCCCTCCCTTCCCTATGCTCACTGATGGCCATGGAGGAGACACATGTAGGTGGCCCCGTCACCTGGACCGGGAGCAGGAGGCAGGAGGAGCCTGGGGAAGGTGAGGAGCTCAGCCCCTCAGGTGTGAGCAGTTGGTGGGGCATCCGGGGCGGCTGGACAGGATGGAGGCCCCAGGGCAGCACCTGAGCCCCCCTTACCCCCACCGCAGGGCTCCCTCCAGCACACGCAGCCCCCGCAGTGTTGGCCTCGAGCTGCAGAGGCCTGCCTGGCTCAAGGTCATGGCCCCTGCGGGCCGGCCACACCCAGTGATGGGTGCCGTCAAGCCCAGCCAAGTCCATGGGCCTGAGGCCAGCTCTAGGGGCCCTTCTCATTCCAGAGCTCCTGCGGGGCCAGGGCCCTGTCCAAGCGGCATCCTCGCCCTCCCGGCCACAGGGGTGACCCCAGGCTGTCCCTGACTGACATCCTGCTCCCCGAAGCCTGCCTCGGCCTGGCTTCCTGCAAGCCTGACCTGCCGCACGGGCTGAGTAGAGCGCACCCCCCTTCCCAGCTGTGGGGCTGAGACCCAAGCAGGCAAGGGCCCCGCCGACCCCCGCGGAGGCCAGATTCGGGGGCAGTAAGGGGCTTCTGTGGGTCTGAGAGGGGCTGTTGGGCAGACCCCCTGCTCTGAGCCGCTTCCCTACCGCCTCAGACTCAAAACCCCTCCCCGTCCCAGCATCCCTTGGCCGATGGCTTCCGGCTCCTTCTGGCCTCTGCGCCCCTCCTTGCTGATGCTTCCCACACTCCCCGGAGTCGCGGCCCCCGGGGTGACACAGCACCGCCGCCTGGGGCTCCGAGCTCCAGGACAAAAGCCCGTGTGGCCGAAATGCACGCAGAGACCCTCTGTGAGCCCCTGGCTGGCTCCGGGCCTTTCCAGAAGACGGCCCTGACGCGCTGACTCTCAGGAGCATGGCTTCTTTGGGAGGGGATCCCAGGAGACACGAGGGGCAGTGGAGGAGGTGGCAGGGAGGGGACACAGCAATACAGAGTGTGTCTGCGGCAAGTCGCCTCTGAGGGCTGCTGGGGCTCGGTCCCCGGGGAGGGGTGTTCGCCCACCCGCTCCACACATCCTCATGGGGCTTCGGGTTTTCCTGTGACAGCGAGGCAGCGAAACTACGCTTCCCACGTGGGCCCGTGTGGGGTCACTCTTCGGGGGTGTCCTTAGGAAGGGTGGGGGAGGCCCGTGGGCACGTGGTTGCTGACGCCCAGGTCTCTTGGCATCTCACTTGGAGATGGAGGGAGACACGCTGTTCCTTTATGGAGTAGTGTCTGCTGTCTTCGGTCTCCCGAGAGGCTCAGCAGGGAGGGGGCCGTGTGTCAGCCCCCTGGGGCCCCCAGCCTCCCCCCTGCAGGCCCCCAGCCACAGCCTGCGCCCCAGGGGCCCAGAGGACCGGCTGGGAGCCTGGCAGCTTAGCTCCGCCGGCCTAGTCCAAACCCACGTGCCTCCAGGCAGGCCCAGTTGGCCGCCACGAGGGCCTGAACAGCCCAGCCTTTGTCCCTGGCGGTCACAGGCGCCGTTCGCTCAGTGCCCAGCTTGTTTTTCCCAGGCGAGGCCGGGCAGGCAGAGGCACGGAAGCCATGGAAACAGACACAGGCCACCTGTCCCGCCCCAGCTCCGCTCTCTGCCCACTTGCTCTCCTAGTCTCCGCAGACCTCCTGGGGGGCTGGCCCTGCCCCAGCTGCCCTCGTCCCGCCTGCCCAGGACCGCAGCTGGGCCGCAGAGAGCCCGCAGGTTTCTAGCTGTCCGGAGCTTGTCACATGCGAGGGCTCTGAGGGCTGGGGAGCCGAGGGCTCCTTCCTCGCCACGCGCTCTCTCCCTCCTCCTCTGGCCACCACCCGTGGGGCCCAGGAAGGAGGCTGGTTCAGGGGATATGCTCCCTGATCAGAGCTGCCCCAAGAAGAAATAAGCTATCTTGACAGATGGTGAGCTCCCCGTCACGGGAGACATTTAAGAGTAGACTCCTGGAGCTGCTATAAAGGAATCTTTGTCGTGTGTGGAAATTGATCGATTGAATGAATGAGCACAGGAAGAACTCATTCATTCACTCACTCGCTGACTCATTCATTAATTCAGTAGACAACAGAGGCATCCTTCTTTTGGGCTCAGGCCCAGTGTCAGGTGCTGAGCATGTCACGGGGTGATTCTGGGCTCAGTCCTTGCCTTCTTGGGAAGCAGAGGCCGTGGATAAGAGGACGTGAAGGGGGGACTCACAAGTGAAGACTGGCCGCAGTCAGAGAGACTACAGAGGTGGTGAGTTCAATGCCCCAGTCCGTGGGCGGGGAAACTGAGGCACGGGGGACAGACATGCCACACAGAGCCTGGATAACTCCCCAGAACCTCTGGACCCAGAATTATCCAAGCCGCAAAGGCCCGTGGGAGTTCTGAGGAAGGGAGACCCTCCTCCGGGTTTGGGGAGTGACTCAGAAAAGGCTCTGTGGTGAGGCTGGGTGAGGCTGGACATCATCCACGCATTTGACGCACCTTCCCCAGTACAGGTTACGGAGCGGCCCGGGCTGTGAATGCCAAGGGCGCTGGGGGGACTGTTCCTCACTGACGGAATTCCGGGCTCGGGCCGTCTTGGCCTGTGCATAACACACCACACTCCAGAGCAGCAACACAAAATGACAGCCGTTTTATTCTACTGACAAATTCTGTGGGTCACGTATTTGGAAGGGGCACCGTGGGGACAACTGTCCTCTGCTCTGTGATATGCGGTACCACACCCGGGACACCCCGAGCCGCCGGGGCTGCAGCCGCTGCGGCTGGCCGAGTACTTCTTCACCCCCGAGTCTGGCGACCGGGGCGGGGTGACTCACGCCAGCACCCCTCCACGCGGGCTCTCCATGCAGCTCGGGCTTCCTCGGGCACGGAGGCCTCGGGGACCTGAACTTGCTTCTCACGCGGCAACTGGGGCTCCAGGGTGCGCGCTCTGGGGCCCTTTAGGACTTAGCCTCGCCCCGCCGCCACACGGCGCTGGTGGAAGAATTCACAAGCCTCCCAGATGCAAGAGGAGAGGACACGGACCCCACCTTTCAGTGGGGGGAGCACCAAGGGATTTGCAGCCACATTTAAAAATGCCGCACCTCCTCCTATCCCTGGCCTCCAGTCTCCCCCTCTCCTCTTTGAAAATTCTACCCTCTGCCAAGGCCTGGCTTAACTGCCTGCCAAGCCAGAGAACCTTCCTGCTAACTCCTTACCCCAGTGGCACTTTCTGGATCCCTTTCTAACTAATAACGCGGCCAGCTGTGAGTGTGACACTCACCACCTTGGAAACGTGCCTGTGTGTTCACACGTGTATGGTTTTGGTTCTCAGAACAACTTTGTGAGACATTTCAGAGGAGGGGGCACCTCACCTGGTGTTTTGCAGGATGCATAGGAGTTCTCCAGACAGAGTTTGAAAAAAGATAGGGTGAGCCTGGGCACACGCGCAGTCAGTTGCGGCTGGAAGACAGAGTTGCGTGGACTCCAGCGCATGGGGGCGGGGTTGTGGTTGGGAACTGCACCAAACAGACTTGTATCTTGGGAGGACCCCTCCAGCCCTGACTGTTGAAGACTGGAAGCTGGTCTAGGAGGGGCTGGTGCTTGCCCACAGGCCTCCCACAAAAGCCTGCCGGCCTGTGCCTCCTTCAAGGGTCCTTTCAACCATTCTCTGGGGTGGGTGCGCATTGTTAGCCCCATTTTACAGATGAGAAAACAGCCTCAGGGATTTCTCTAGAATCTAAGCTGGGCAGGAGGGCTAGAACCAGGGCTCGGGGGCCCCTTTGTCTGTCCCCGTGCCCTCATCCACCAGGACCCACCCAGGGCAGTACAGGAAGCTCCTCCTCTCTCCCCAGCACCCCCGCTGCACCCCCCAGCTCCCCACCCCTCTCAGCCCCGACCACATGGCCCAGAAAAGCCCATTGAGAGCCAGCTGCAGGCGGCTGGGGCCTCTGGTTTACATCATCAGGCAGCAGGGAGCTTGGTCACGTGCTCACTTATGTCCAGGGCTGGGGGGGGGGGCAGACGAGAACTAAGTGGGGGAGGGATGCTGGACCGAGGGGAAACTGAGGCCCAGAAGGGGCTATAGGGCTGGGTTTCTGGCTGGAACATGACATCCCCTCCTGTCCCAGCATTCGGTTCCGGCTCTTGAAATACACCCTCTGCCCGCCTGGTAGCCGGCCGGCCAAGGCCACTGCCAGGCTGCCAGCCCGGCCTGGTCACCCCGAAAAGCTGACAGAAGCCAGCTGCCCTCCCGGCGGCTGCTCGGCAGGCAGACACCCGGAGGCGTGATGCCTGCGCCCGGCCGGCACCCGAGGCTGCTGGGGGGGGGGGCGGGGGGGCCTTGGAAAGCTCGACTCCACTCTTGCTCCCCAGGGCTTTGCAGCTCCTTTCCGGAATGGCTTCCTGATGAGGTAATGCAGCTCGGAGCGCGGGAGGAGGCCACTGGGAAACGCTGCTGGCCAGGCCCCAGCTCGGCTGGGAGATGGCGGCCCGCGGCCTCCTGGCCCTGCCTGTCCTGCTGTTGCTGACATGGGGACCGATGGGGCCAAGTCGGGGAGCGGGGCTCCCGCCGGAGCGCTTGGCAGCCTCACTCTCAGGACATTTGCTCACCTCCTGGCGTGGGCCCCCGTCCCCAGCCTCGGCCTGCAGCCTCACAGCGACCCTGAGGGTCCCCGCCCTGCAACCACGTCACCACCCCGCGGGGAAACCGAGGCCCAGAGACGGCGCGCTGTGGCCCAGCGTCCTAGCAGGGATGAAGGCACCCCTGGGGGGCAAGGGAGGACCCCTGCCGCACAGATCGGGTCTGGGAACCACACGACGTGCTTGCTCTGACCTGCCAAGCGGCATCTTCCTGGAACACGGGTGCTTTCCGGCCACAGAGCAGAGAGCTCGCGGCCGCCCGCCCCCCCTCCCGTGCAGGAACCTGGAGGAAACGCAGAGCCGGCTGTGCGCTGAGGCCGTCCACCCGCCGTCCCCTCGGGCCTCTCTGGGCCCCATGTCAGCCAGCCTCCACCTCCCCTTCCTGGTAGCTGGTGGGCTATGGGAACTGAGCAGGGGAGCGTCCCAAGGGCTGACTCACCTCCCTCACCTCCCAAGTGCTGGCCCCCACCCTCCCAGGTGGATGGCTGTCCACACAGAGGCCTCCTGGGGCCCTCACCAGGCACTGGGAGCTGGGGGAAGGTCGCCTCTCAGGGTGGGCCCAGCAGGCCCCCTGCTCTTGGGGGAATTTAGGACGCTGGTGGTGTGCAGGCCCAGCCGGTCCTGTCTACCTCTGATTCGTCGAGTGACGCGGGCCAAGCCCCTGCTCCTGGCTGGGCCTCAATTTCCCCGTCTGCAGAATGGAGGCGCCCCCAGGGCTGGGGTCAGAGAGGGGGCCCCCGCTGGGTGCCAGGAGCTCCCCCCCCAGGTCTGTGGGTTCAAGACTGCAGCTGTGTGGGGGGGGGGAGCCTCTCTCTGGGCCTCGCCTCGAACTTCCCCATTGGAAGGGACCCAGGGACCTCAGCGCAGCTCCGGGTGCACAGAGGCGGGCCGGGCAGGCCTGAGCCGTGCAGGAATTAGTGGCTGGGCCAGGATCCGAGCCCAGACTCCTCTGCTGGCCCAGAGTGACCCCGCCGGGCCTCCTCTGACTCCCTGCTGCGTTCTCGCACAAAGCAAGGCTGGGGCGGGCCAGACTCCGGCTCGCGGGGCGGAACTGCTCCCCTCTGCTGCCCCCTGGTGGCCACAGGGACACATGGCGGCCGGATCCAGAGCCCGTCGGCACCCACAGGCTCCAGGCACCCACAGACCCAGAGGGACCTCCAAGGCACACGCTAGCTCTTGGAATCTTCTCACGCCCCCATTGGTGGGGAGTGGTCATTTTATCCCTTTGGGGACAGGGCATCAGAGGGGCCAGTGGGCCAGACCGAAAGACCCCACAGGGAGATGCTTCATCAGGTGCCTCAAGTGGAAAAGTGCCGCACCCCAAGCAGCAGCCCCCTGGGGCTTGACGAGGAGGCTGAAGCTCCCTATTTTGCGGAGGTCACCCAACAGGAGAAGAGAAGGGAACGGGAAGGGGTGCGTCTGGGCCCTGGGTGCAGGGGTGCGAATGAGGTGGCCTCACAACCCTGAGACCCCAGCCCTGGTCAGAGGGGAGCCAAGGGCCCATACCCACACCGGGAGTGCCCAGAGCCACCGTCCGCCTCCCCCAGGCCCAGGATCTGCACCCGCTAAGCCCCCACCCTGAGCCAGGGGCTCACACCCCCCAGGGCTGTGCTGATCACCCAAGGTTTCCACAGGGGAGGCAAGTGGGCTCAAAGGGTCTAGCAATGTGCCCACAGCTGCACGGTGGCCACGCTGTGGAATGCGCTTCTGGGGACACGCATTTCCAACAGCGTCATGGGGGGGAGGAGGGAGAGCAGACGGGTCAGCAGCTAAGAATGTGGCAGCGAGTCCTGTCTGCAGGTGCTCGCTCACATGAATCGCCTCTGGTCTCTGATGTCTGATGACCTTCACCTCCCTGGTCTCCACAAAGCTCACTCAGGCCCTTCAACCAGACCCCACCAGCCTCCTGCTTGCTGGTCCCCAGCGCCCTGCCTGGGGACCCATCACCGTGGGCGGGAGGCTGGCGCCGGGCTGGGCATGAGGCCGGGACCCAGCAGGGAGAGTGGTTTTATCGGTGGAAAGGTCGTCACCCACCTGAACCCAAGTGTCAGCTTTGACTGGTGGGGAAACTGATGCCCAGATAGAGGGAGGGTCTGACCAGCCCGACACAAAGTTGGGGTGGGGCCAGGGCCAGAATCCAGGGGGCCGATCAGCAGCCCCACTTCTGTGGCACCAAGTCCCAAGGGCACAGAGCAGGGGGGCCGATCAGCAGCCCCACTTTGAGCAGGTGGAGGGCAAGTGAGCATCTCCGAAGCCCCCCCACGTCTCCCTGAATTTCCCACCAGGAAGGAGACGGCAGATTCCTATGACTGATGAGCAGCAAGACTGGCAGGTGGGAGGCTTGGCCTGGTCCTGGCAGGGGGCAGGGGGTAAGGGGGAGGGGCAGGGGGCAGGGGGCAAGGGCAGGGGACAGGGGCAGGGACAGGAGCAAGGAAGGGGGAGGGGGAGGAGGCAGGAGCAGGGGGCAGGGGGCAGGGGCAGGGGCGGGGCCGGGAAGGGGAGGGGGAGGAGGCAGGAGCAGGGGCAGGGGCTCAGTCTCCTGTCCCTGCCCAGGCTGTCAGAGGCCAGTGCCCGAGGCCCAGGCCGGCAGCCAGTATTGCTGTCACCTCTGATGTCCCTCGAGGGTCCCTCTCCTCAGCCTCCGCTGTTCTGAGGGCCTGGCGTCTGAATGAACAGATGCTCCGGGGCGAGCGCCTCGTGGGGTGGGTCCATTGGGGGGCGGGGTCCTGATCGGGGGCTCTGACGTGGAAGGGGGGGGCGCAGACAGGTGATCCAGGTGTTAGCTATCCTGCTGTCCTGTGACCTTGGCCTTCACGTCCAGCAGAGGTAATTAGGCCCAAGGTGGTAATTAGGCCGCAAACACACCCAGGGCTGGGCCCAGGCCCCTGGTCCTTCACCGCCTATCTGGCCTCCTCGGCCAGCCCCCGCCTATCTGGCTGTGTGTCGCTGGGCAGCTCACTCAACCTCTCTGTGCCACAGGGGGTAATGACGGTGCTCACATCACAGAGCAGGATGTGGCCCTGCTCTCGGGGTTCTCCCGGGTCTAGCGGGGCAGACACGCGGCTCATGTCAACCCTCGCAGGCAGCCCGGGGCAGGAGAGGGGACTTGTTCTTGGGGACGATGGGCTTGGCCGGCAGGACGGGGAGGGAGGCCCTGTGGCTGGAGGTGTGAAGCCTGTTTCCATACTCAGAACACACGGCTGGGGGGGGGGTGGGGGGGGCTGGGGGTGCAGGGAGAGGTCATTGCTGGGCGGGCAGGCTCTAGAAGGTCTGACCTTGCACTGGTGAGTGGCTCTAGGGACAGTGACCGGAAAGGCCATCTGTTTGTCCCCTCCGCAGAAGGCCACGTGGCCCCCACGGGCCCGGCCGAGGTGAGCTTTGCCCCCCTGGGGCCTGGCACAGATAGGAGGCATCTGGCCCTCATCACCCCTGTGTCCCAGGGTCTCCCTTCTGGGGTCCAGGCGGGGGCATTGAGGTGGGACGGAAACCGCCATGTGGCCTGGGGGCCTGCACTGCTGGATGCAATTAAGAAAGCTGAGAAGTTATTATTTTGGGGTTAAATCAAAACGAATCTCCCGAAGGTGATGGTCAGGCCCCCTAAGAATGCTTCTCATGATGTAGCCCTCTGGGCCCCGGGGAGGGGGGTCCCTGAACTCTGGGCCCAGGGGAGGGGGTCCCTGAACTCTGGGCCCTGGGAGGGGGGGTCCCTGAACTCTGGGCCCCGGGGAGGGGGGTCCCTGAACTCTGGGCCCTGGGGGGGGGGTCCCTGAACTCCAGGGACGTGAGGAGCGAGTACAGGGAGGGTGACGCCACCCACCAGGCCTGGCCTCACCGCAACGGGGGCGTTGGCAACTCCTACCTGCCCTCCAGATCCCAGCTCCGTCCACCTCCCGCCACGTCCCTGCACTGCCCCGGCAGCCTCTGTCCCTCCATCCGTCCCTCCCTGGCTCCCTCCTGCCAGCTACGGCATCGCCTGCTGCGGGGCGCGGAGCTGGGACCGGGGCGGTGGCTGTCCCCACCTCCACGGGGGTGCGCCCTGCTCTTGGCCTTGAGAGGCTCGCAGCGCATGGGGCAGCCGGGCTGCCGGGACCTGCAAACACGGCCGTGGCTGTGTATTCAGTTGTCTGAGTTGGCGCCGGCTCCGCCACCGGGGCCTTGTCTCTCTGGAGTTAAAGCGCTCAGCCCTGTCCCCACCCGTGGGCAGTGACCGCCTCACGCAGCATTGCTCCATGGGAGGCTTACGTGGACAGGCCACCGACTAGAGGGCTGCGGGCCAGCACACCCCCCTCCCGTCCCCCGGCCAGAGCTCTACAGGCAGTGAGACCCCGGGGAGGGGGGACCCTCTCAGAGTGCGCATCTCCTCCCCCGCTGCGGTTCCGGCGTCTGGACAAGGTCCCCCTGCAGAGGACGCAACCTCGGTCTGGGTCACTTGAGGAGCATTTAACAAAGGGACACGGGTGTGGGCAGAGCGAGGAGGAGTTTGCTGGGGTGGCGGCCCCCGGCCGGTGTAGGGTTGGAGAGAAACTGTCCGGAGCGGCCGCATCTTCCTGCTGCAGGAGCCTAATAGTGCTTCGAGCTGCTGAACGGTGGGAGCTCTTTAGCTAGTTTCTTCTAGAAACTTCCAGGCCCCATCAAGAGGTGGCATCTATTTCCCCTCCCTTCCACGCACAGAAGGTGGTAGAAGGACGCCGTGGAGATGGGGGTAGGGCTGGGGCCGGCTCCCCGTGGCACCGAGTCTTGGACCCCGGTGGTGAGGAACAGCCCTGAGGACGCGTCTCAGCCCCCGACGTCCGGTTCCCAGACGCTGAGCCGCCCCCAGCGAGGCCCCTGCTGTGCTCCGTCCAAATCGGGACCCGGGAGGCCGTGCGCACCATAAAATGGCCACGGTCAGCCTCCATCCGTTAGCGGCGAACACGGCGGGTAGAACAAACACCAGACCTGTCTCTCCGGGCTGCACGGAAGCCCCGGTTTTCTCGTCACTTTGAACGAGACCTTCTGGGCGTCACGGGCTCTGCACCCGCTGGCCTGCAAGGGCCCCGGGCTGGGCAGTGGCTCGGGGCCCGACCGAGAGGTGGCCGTGCTCGGGGAGCTTGGCAGAGGGCCGGGTCCTCCAGCGCAGGCCCAGGGTCCGGACGCTCCTGGCCGGGAAGATGAGGTCACAAGGACACGGCCCGGGGTTCAGTGTGCCTATGACGCGGTCACGGGGTCAGTCAGAGAGCCATGGAGTGAAGTCACAAAGCTGAGAGACGGAGCCCCACGGACTGACGGGCCGGCTAGAGCCTAAGGGACAGCCTGCCTCTTTCTTCCGTGTCCTTATTTGTACAGTTGAAGGAGTGACAGACTCGGGACCAAGCGACTGTGAGGCCGAAGCGGGGCGCAGGGCGGGCACGGGCTGAGGGCCTGCCAAGCGGGGGCTCTTATGCCTCAGCGGCCTGATTGGGTTTTCCCCCACAGCTCAGCCCAGGTCTGGCCCAAGGTGCTGCTCAGAACGTTATACGGGATGGAAGGAAATTCCCCACGAACCCCCAAATCCCATGACACCTCCCCGCCGAGGGACACTTCAGGATTAAAACCTGATGCCTTCGAACTCTACCCATGGAGTAGTCATTAGGGTAAACTGCTGCTTTCCCTTTTTGCCTTGGCTGCCAGGGCGCTTTGAACTAAAGTTGTCAGCACAACTCTGGCTCCGCTTAGACTCAGCTTCTTGCCCTCGCTCTCCCTCCACTTGGAGTGACACGTCCCATGGCGTGTTGGTTGTACCCCTAAATCTTTTCTGGGCAAGGCCCGACTCCTTTCCTGGGGGTCCTCAGTCCCCATGCCCTTTAGATGCTCCACTCCTGAGCGCCGTGGAGTTCTGCCCTGGGGAAAGCCTGGGACGCTCATGTCCTGGGCTTGGGCTCAAGCCCCGGGGCCCCTACTCAGTGTGGTGCCAGGGCGCCCTCGGCCCACACTCGCCCCACCGGGCCTGCGCTTGTGAGACCTTGAGGATGGAAAGGACACGCGGGGAGAGGTTACGTGGTGGCCATCCACCTCGTTTCTGTCTGTCCTCCTGTCCCTCGGCCTGGCCCCCGGGCTCCCGAGTGGGGCAGGCGCGAGGTGCCCCTCGCCCCCCAGGCTGAGCTGTCTCCTCTCATCGGGTGGGCCCCTCACACGGCACCCCAGGCCTCTGTCCCAAGGAGCGCACGGTCTGGCCAGGAGACGGGGCGATGGACAAAGTCCGGGGGGCCGTGAGAGCCCGGGAGGGGCAGGGACCATCAGAAGAGGCCGCCTGCAGGGGGGCACCCCCGAGGGGAGACCGGCATCCAGCAGGAGGCGGTGTGGGGGCAGCGGGTGGGAAGGGGGCCGAGGAAAGGTCAGACCAGGTGGATCGACCGCCCTTCTGAAGCCAAGGAGGTGAGGAGGTCCTTTCCGAACGTGTGCTACTGGGGCAGAGGGGCAAAGTCGGGGAGGTGCGACTCCCGGGGGCCTGGGCAGGTGGGAGGCTCAGGTGGGCTGTGCCTTCAGGGAGGCGATGGGGAGCCACAGCAGGTTACGGGGGGAGTGTGCGTGGCAGGCCCTCAGGTGCTCACACTGAACGCACGATTCTGATCCGCTCATTTATTTGGACACAACGACTCCGCCGACCAGGGACGCAACGGCCCTCGCCTGGCGTGGGGCATATTCCCCGTCCTCTCCACGACTGGCACCCCACAGCCGGCCAGGCCTCCGCAGAGCGAGGGGAGCTGTCTCAGGGGGGATCGCAGGGATTCTTGCCAGCCCTTGACGTTCAAATAGACTTTGGAAAGCACAGCGGAGACGGTTTGAAAGAAACACAACAAAAGAAGCGTCGAGAAGCCAGAGCCCCGGCCAACGTGAGTTCTTGTCCCAAACTGCCCGTTCCGGGGAGATGATGAGCCGGTGACCCTGACCGGGCACTGCGGTGCCACGGCCCATGCCTGCCGCCTCGGGGTCCTGGAGGGGCTGCAAGCGCAGGCCCTCGTTTCCAGACTCCCCAAGAAGAATGTGCAGGACCTGAGGCCCGGCTGGAAGGAGGGCCCCCGGGGCAGATGGTGTCTGGGGCTGGGCACCGCTGGCCGTGACGCCGCAGCTGTCAGACGCTGCCGGAACAGGGCTGCGTTGGCTCAGTTGACCCTGTTGGTCAGGATCGTGAGGCTGCTGGAGCCGGAGGTCTAGATACAAATTCAGCTCCGAAGGAAAGAAGTCCATTTCCCGGGGCCGGACGTAGCCATCTTTGCTCAAGGGTGCTCCCGGGAACAGTGCTCAGGGGTAGAGCCAGGCTGGGGTGTCTCGGCCCCTGCAGCCCCCAGCCCAGAGCGGGTGCACCGGGGACCTGTGGGCACCTACCGGCCCCCGGCTTTGACCTCTGCACCCCCTCCAACGATCCCGGGCCATGGAGTGTCAGGTCCGAATTCCCACGGGGCCAGGAGCTGAGCCTGTGGCTACACTGGCTCAGGGGGACCTAGACGTTGGATTCTAGGGAGGAGGGAGGAGGAGGTGGCCTTCTCTTGGGAGGAGGAGGTGGCCGGTCCTGGGGACATTTCACTTGTAAATTAGGGCTTGGCTTTCCTCTGTCCTCTGTCCTGCCCAGCAAGGGGCTGCCATCAGCAGGGGGGGGCGACGGTGGGTGGGCTCCCCTCCGACCAGGTGACTGGGTGGTCCTGGGGTGGCCTGAAGGACCGGGAGGGGGTCTCGGCCTGGGGGGGGGGGGCTCTGCCAGGGGCCGGCCTAGCACGTTCAGCCTCTTCACTGTAGGTTCGGGGCGGACCTGGGGGCCTGGGCGGGTCACCCTCCCCCAGCCCCAACGTCCAGGCCAGGGAGCGGCGGGCTGGTCACAGACAGTGGCGCCGGCGGAGGCTTCTGGGCGGACAAGGAGCTGGACCCTGGTGCGCGGTCCCCGCACCCCGCCTGCCTCGGGCCGGAGCTGTTTCCGGCCGCCGCGCAGACAATGAGCCAGCGGGGGAGGGGTGGCCCGGGGCCAGAACCGCCCCCCCCATTCCCAGCCACACAGGAAGACAGCGTGTCCTGGAGTGAACCCGCCGCCAGGCGCTGTGATTTAGGGTGCCAGATTCCCAGAGGAAGCGTCTCCGTTTGAATCACGCGGATTCCTTTCAACTTTAAAATGAGGCGAGGCCCGAAGACCCTGCCTGGGGGGTCGGGGGAGGGGAGTAGGTGGGGGCTTTAGAAGAATCTCACCCTCCTCCTCTGCGCCTCTCCTGCAGCCCTTGCCCCGGGGTTATGGTGACCTTTCTACCACAGGGCCTTTGCACTGGCTCTGCCCGCTGCCTGACATGCTCCCCTCCAGGGCTCGGCTGCAGTGCTTCCTGGTGGCCCGCATCCCTCTCTGCCCTCGCACTAGGGTCCCTCCAGTCAGGTTGCTCTAGTTAAATGTGCTCGTGCGTTCTCCGCTACCCCTGCCCGCCCCGCCCCCCAACACTGGCTCTAAGCCGTGCTGGGACCTGGCGGTCTTGGTCCCAGCTGTACCCAGTGGGACTGTATGAATTCTCCCCAATCACTCCCACCGCCCCTTCCCTGCCCAACCCCCACCCGGCAGTCCCCTCTGCACCCTGCAGGGCCCAGCGGCCATGACCTACCACGCCCCAAGCGTCTCTCTGCTCGTTGGTCTCCCCACCCTGGAAATGCCCCCCCAGCCGCCGGCTCCCTGCAGAGCGGTCTGTGACCTGGGCCTCTGCTCCCCACCACAGACCGTCCTCCCTCTGGGTGCGGCCCAGCAGCTGGGGTGAGGGCCCTGGCGCCGGGGGCTGGGTGCTCCAGTGGCCGGTCAGGGCCAAAGGCGCTGACAGCCCCCCTCTGGGACCCCAGGGCACCAGGGCTGGCCCCCGCTGACAGGACGATCTCCCAGGCCTGTGGACCAGGAGGCCGGCTCGCAGCGCCTGCTGGGAGGACCCGGGCCCCCAGGTCAGGGCGGGGAGCTGCCCTCCCCGAGGCCGGAGGTCCGAGCACCAGCCCCCGCCCTGCTCCCTCGCTGCTCCCTGGCCGAGACCCTGCCTGCTGGCCGCTGTCCCCAGCCTGTGGCACTCACCCAGGTCCCCCAGCCCAGCCGTACCCGGGGCCCTGCATGTCCCACACCCAGTGCCAGCAGCCCTCTGGGTTCTGCTCTCATCCCATAGACTCAGCCAAGCAGCGCTGCCTCCAGAAAGCCCTCTAGGATCTGCCTGCTCTGCTCTCTCTGGCCCCTCAAACTTTCCCAGCACTGAGAAGGGTGCTGTGAGCGGCTCTGACTGGGTTTCTCTCTTGCTACACTCAGCCCTTTTTTTTTCCCTCTAAGGGGGGGGAGTTCAATTTTTTGCTAATTTTGGTATTTCCAAAATCTCTTAGCGTAAAGCCCGGCGTGCAGCAGGCCGCAAAACAGTAGCTGCTGGCTGGCACCTTGCTGGGGGAGTGAGCCGGGGCAGTGGGCACGAGCCCTGGGCCTCAGAGGCGGCAAGAACGTGTGCGCGTGCACGCCCGCGTGCGTAGGACGCGTGTGTGCAGTGGGGTAGGGGCGTGCGTCTCCCTCGGTGGTGTGCGCACGTGTGCACGTGTGTGCGGTGTGTATAGTGGGTGGGGTGTGCGGGAGGTGCGCGTGTCTGTGTGCGGCGCACGCCCCTTCCTCCCCGCCCTCTCTGCTGCCAGCAAGGCCGTTCCACGCGTCCGCCACGGCCCAGGCGTCCCCAGCCTGGAGCTCGGCAGCCTCGGACCTGCTCTGCTGGCCACCTCACCGCTCCTCATGCCTTCTGGAAACTTCCCCGAAGGCCTCGCCTCTCCCCACCCCTGCCGCCTCTACTGCTGCCCTGGCCACTTGGGGTTTAGGTTGGCTCCAGGGTCCCTCGCCCCCGCCCGGTGAGAGCAGAGCGTATGACGCGGCCCTGAAAAGGCACGAGGCACAAGGAAATTCTCCACGTCCACGCGGAGGCTAAATAATCACAATCGTGACGATAAAAACACGTGGGGAAATAAGAGGCTGTGGAGATGGGACCCGGTAAGGTCCTTGCGGATGACAGTTGGGCAGTTCCTCAAAACACGAAACAGTCCCCGACCCGCAGCCCCACTCAGGCCCTGCACCCCCGCGTCCCCAGCAGCGCGACCCCCAATGGCCAGGGCTGGACGCGCTGCAGACGTGCACGGATGGGCGAAAGGATGCGCGACATGGGATCTGTGCACACAGCCCTTACCCAGCCAGCTCGGCCAGGGGGGCTCCGCCGCGTCCCATCCAGTGCCCTTGGCCCCGTGGGGACCCAACATTCAAATACGGGTCCCAGCACCCTGCATGCCCACTGGGCCTCAGTGTCCACCGCACTCCCCCGCTGGGGTGGGGGGTGCAGCCAAGAGCAGCCTGGGTCCTCATCGTGCCCCCCCCAGCCCCCCAGGCAGACACCCCTCCAGGGAGGTGAAGGCACCTGCCAGGGTCACACTCGTCCTGCACCCTTCCTGACTCGCGTCCCCGCAGCCACATCCTTTCCCGGCTGCACCGCGCCCTCTGGTGGGCACACTGGGAATTGCCGGCGACCCACAGGAGAAAGGAGGGATCCAAGGGACTTCAAGGTCAAGAACCAGAGGCCAGGGGCTGCCTGGGGACAAGGGGCTGCCTGGGGACAAGGGCCTGCCCGCACGGAGTCCTGGGGACAGGGTCAGGAAGCATCCTGGGCGGGGCTGGCGGGGAGGCAGAAACCTCTGATGTCTCAGGAGCGGGTGGTGCTCCTGCCCCAAGGCGCAGAAGGGACGGGGAGCCTAGGAAGGACGGGGTCACCAGGCTTGTCACTCTGGTCTGCATCTCACAGGGACTCACTTCCTCCCAGCCTGTGGGGGCACTGCGGACTTCCAGCCACGCTGCTCCTGAGTCCCCCCACGCAGAGTGAGGAGACCCCGTAGCACTGGAGGTGGGGCTGGGAGGGCCGACACCGTGACCTGTAACAAGAAACGTGTATTTGGTCCACAGACCAGGCCCTGCACAGGCTCCCTGGGAATCTCCTGAGAGCTGCAAACAACAAAGGTGACTTTTGTCATGTTAATGAGGTGGGGGGACCACACCTGAGGATGGGGGCTGGTTGTCAGGAGAACCCACTTGTTGGTCA
>CM053571.1:3478364-3509408 GCA_028646485.1 Cryptoprocta ferox
TGGCTGCTCCTGAGCGCGGCCTCGCCGCAAGCCCCGATCTGGCCAGAGAAACGTGTCTCCGAGCTCCGTGAGCCGCGCCGACAAAGTGGTGGAACCCGAGGGGGGGTCACGGGAACCTCTGACTCGTGACCGCGGCTCAGAAGCACAGGTGACGGCCCGGACTTGCGCCCTGCGTCTGGAGGGGGGGTGCGGGCCGTCTTGGAGGACGGGGCCCTTAGCCTGTGGGGCCGGACGCTGTCTCCTGGTGGACAGCGTCACACCCAGTGCGACGGAAGGACACCCACTGATGTCCAACGGTGGCTTGGTGAGGGAAAGGACCCCACCCCCCACCAGAATTGGGTGCAGAACTTTCTAGAGGGTGACCGGGTCACCTGACACCTCTCCGCCCATTACTGTCATGGAAAACTGAAGCCGAAGTGGGCAGCTCTTGGCCGGAGACGGTAACAGGTGGGGGCAAATCCAGGTTCTAAACTGGACCCACTGGGTGGAGAAGAGATTTTCCTTCCTGTTATAACCGAAAATACCACCCCCACCCCCGTCCCTTCGCTACCACCATCACTTGCCAAAGAAGCTCCCTCAGCGGCCATCGCTGGGCAGCCCACAGTAGCCCTGGCCATACGGTCACAGTCCCTTCCACACATACCCCGGCCACCACTCTGGACTCAGGTTGCTGGGGGTGAGGCAGGGTGTAGGCAGCCATCGGCCCCAGATCTGCCCAGATCCCTCTCTCGGAGGGACAGGGACAGATTCAGCACATTGGGACCCAGGCCGAGATGGAGGGCAAAGGGGCTGTACAGGACGAGGGGACGGAGTGTCTCAGACTAGCTGGGACAACTAGGAGGGCTCCCCGGAGGAGGTGCCAGCCACGCCAGTGGGCTGGAGAAGAGTTTCAGGAGTCTTCTCCTGGGGAAGAAGGGCTGGGAAAGGATGCTCTAGGCCAAGAGAGACCATGAGGGGTCCCTGGGGACACTGTGGGGCTGGAGGGGGTGGGGGCTGGGGCTGGGGCCTCAGTGCAAGCGGGTTTGATGAAGGTCGGGTGCCAGGGACTGTGCTCCTGGGAGCCGCAGGGAGGTCCCCTATGGGGACAGGCAGGCGTTACACCCCATTTATGGAGCAAAGCCCTGAAACTTCTAAAGGAAGCCACTCGCCTAACACCGGAGCGCAGCCCAGGCCTGCGTGGCCCCCGTGCTCCGCTGACAGGCCTCGCTCTCGCTCACCTCCGTGTCTCTGCTCATGCTGCTCCCTTGGCCCCGAGCACTGGACTGTCCGCCAGCCCGGCAACGGCTGCCTCCCCCAGGAAGCTCTGCCCGAACACCCCTGTGTGGGGCGGGCCTCCCTGGGCTTCTCACAGCCCTAGGCTCCTCTCGGGCCTTGTGGCATCTCCCTGACACCCCTGGGCTCTGGCCTATCGTCAGACTCAGTTGGTGCTCTCCCCTCCTCCTCCGGCGGTCACCGGTGCCAGCGAATGGGCCTCTGTCCCCTGACAGAGGGTGCCATGCTCAGAGACGTGCCAGGACAGCAGGTCCCCTCAGCTTGTCCCTCATCCGGGGGTGGGGGCTCCACGCTTGCCCGTCCTGGCCCACAGGCCCCCCGGGGGGGGGGAGGGGACAGTCAAAGCCCCAGGGCCTCAGAAAGTCTGCACCTACATTTCTGAGCTCATGAAAGTTCAGCCAGAAAAGGCACCTCCCTGGTCGGAGAAATACGCCCCTGCCAGGCGGACCGTCCACCAAACCATGCCAGCAACGCATTTAGACATTCGCTTTATACATTTAGATATTTGCTGCTGCTGCTGCTGCTGCTGCCCTGCTGTGAAGGGCGGAAGATTCAGCATAACTCCAGGCCCTCCCAGCACCCCCTGCGAGCTGTCATCCCATTCACACTTGCGGGCAGGACCCAGCTGCGACGGCCCCCAGGGGCCCCCAGCACCACGCCAGGCACTTGCGGAAGCATGAGGCGACTTGGAGGGGAAGGGAGCACCTGAGCCCCACAGGGAGTGTGCGAGAAGCTGGGTTCGACCCCACTCCGAAGACTGGGAACCCTCCAGGGGCGCCCGGGGGGCTCAGTCGGTTGAGCGTCCGACTTCGGCTCAGGTCATGATCTCACGGTTCATGAGTTCGAGCCCCGCGTCGGGCTCTGTGCTGACAGCTCAGGGCCTGGAACTGCTTCGGATTCCGTGTCTCCCTCTCTCTCTGCCCCTTCCCTGCTTGTGTTCATTCTCTCTCTCTCTCTCGCTCTCGCTCTCGCTCTCGCTCTCTAAAATAAATAAATAAACATTAAAAAAGGCTGGGAACCTCCCAGATTCCTCAAGCAGCAGCTCCGAATGGGGTGTTTCTCTCAGTTAAACCTGGATGGAGGTGAGTGGGGAGCAGAGGGGGAAACAAATTTGCATGGGGCCAACACAGGTTCATCACCTCCTTCTTTCCTCCCTCCCTCCCTCCCTCCCTTCCTCCCTTCCTTCCTTCCTTCCTTCCTTCCTTCCTTCACCAGTATGGGGATGCTGCCCAGATGAGGGGTCACAGGGCATCAGGGCCAGCCAAGGACCCAGCATTGGTGAAAACCTCCCATTTCACAGCTGACCAAACTGAGGCCCAGAACTTGAGATACAAAGGCATCTTCTGGACCAGGACTGGATCCTGCCAGGACACCCTGGGCGCTGCCTTCTGGTGGCCTGTGTGTGTCTCGGGCTGAGATGAGGAGCCACCATGAGGGCGCATGCTGAGGGGCGGGGCCAGCGCTCCCACCTCCCCAGGGCTCTGAACTGGGGGACGATGCAGGCAAGGAAGTCGGCGTGGCCAGGCCGGGGCCCCCACCCACGCGTAGGAGGCTGGATCTGCTGGCTGGTGTGGTGCAAGAACCCCAGGGGACCCCCTTGGATGCGGGGCCAGCGCACTTGGGTGTGAATGCTCGCTTGGCCACCGGCTGGCCCTGGCAGTCGTCCCCGCCCGCGCTTTCTTCGCACCCTTAAAGCGGGGGCTCTGATGCTCTGGCTCTGAGTCAGGCGGGGCGTGGACGCAGATTCCCAGCTGCCGCAGTCGGTGGTCAGACCCCGGGGTCAGGGCTCTCAGTGGCCGAGACAAAGAACAAACGCCCCGCCGGCTTGGGGAGATCAACCTGGCAAATCGGATTATGGCTACAGTTGCAGTACATTTCAGACCACTAATCCGGCCTCTTAAGGATGAGTCTGTGGTTCAGAGAGGAGCTTCCCCGTCCCCCAGACGACCGGCCGGGCACTCCCTGCGTGGTTGGGGCAGCGAGTGACTCAGCCGGGTTTTGTAAAGAACACAGAATCCTGGTTTCGGAGGCATGAAGGGAAAGGTGGTGGCAGTGGCGGGGAGCAGAGAACAAAGGTGTTTGCATCCGACAATGAACCTCTCTCCTGCACCCCCCCCCCCCCCCCGCCTGCGTCACCGGCTTTGCCTGATCAGCCCTGAGTGGGCCCCCCCCACACACTCCTCTTGTGAACAGGAATGGCTGGGAGTGGGGGTGGGCAGAGGGGTGTCCACCCGTTCCGAGGGCTGGGCTGGACCCCCAGGGAGGAGGTCTGAATGCCCGGTTGGGTGGCCCCAGGCCGGGGACATCTGAGCAGGTCACAGGGCGGGGAGAGGTTGGTGATTGTGTGACCCAATATCCATCTCCCCATCTGCCTTCATAACAGAGGCCAATTTGAGCTGGGTGCAGCGCTGCTCAGCTAAAAGACTACATTTCCCAGCTTACCTTGCAGTTAGGAGTAGCCATGTGACCAAGTTCTGACCAATGAGAAGTAAGCGGGAGTGTCCTGGAATGGGGAGAGGGATGCCCTTATTCGGTCCTTTTTCCATCTTGCCTTCCTGGAAAGTAGATGTGATGGCAGAGCCCTGGCAGCAGTCTTGCACTCAGAGGTGAAGGGGACACATGCTCAGGAAGGCAGAGTGATGACTTGTCAGGAGCCTGGGTCCCTGATGACATGTACGGCCTTTAATACCAGTCCTAGTTTACCTACATCTAGACTTTTTTTTATGGGAAAGAAAAATACACATTTAACTCGCTTAAGCCCTGCTGTTGTGAGTTTGATTATAATATGCAGTCGACCCCGATCAGAACTGGGTGTACGGGGAAGAGCGTTTGAAGAGGAGAACACGCGTGAAAGCCAGAGGTGTGATCAACTTGGGGGGCCGCATAGTGTGGGCCGGATCACACGGCGCCCACAGTGCGGGACCCGACCCCGGGGAGACGGCCCCCCGTATGGAGCTGAGGACCACAAGCTGTGAAATCAAAGGCCTAGAGGGGCCCATGGAAATACACTGAGTGGCATGGGGGGTGTCAGGCAGCGGACGTGGAGAGGGCGTGGTGCGACGGGAACCTCAAGGGTGTGAGAGACCGGGGGTCCTCCACAATCCATCGTCCCCTTCCCCCTTCTCCCCTGCGGGGGGCTCTGTGTGCCCTCCTGTCCTGTGGCCTGGAAGCAGGCCTGGGTGGTAGCCCAGCGCCCCCCCAACCCCCGCCCCGGCAGCTGGGCGTGGCCACAGGCCGGCCCGCACCAGTGGGAAGTGCGCAGACGCGCCACGTGAGCGGATGGGCGTGGCCACGGGCCGGCCCGCACCGGGGGAAAGTGCGCACGTGCCGTGTGGATGCGGTCTCGTTGGCTGGAAATGAAATCGCGTGTTTGTATTTCTCTGCTTCCCCCGAGTGACCCAGCTTGCGCCTGGGGACGTGCACGCGACAGGATGGGCAGAACCTGCGTGCCCACACCAACAAGTCCAAACCTTGTATCAGCCGATTCTGTGCCACGCCCAGGGAGGGGGCCTTGGCAGTGTCTGGAGACCCTTTAGGTTGTCACAACCAGGGGAGGGGGTGCTGCACGCCCCTGGCAGGTGAGGGCGACAGTGCACAGCATAGCCCCCACCACAGAGAACCGTCCAGGCGCCGCTGCTGAAAAACGCCGGCTCACTTAGGCAACCGAGTCCGTAGTGTCTGGCCTTTGCCTGGGACGAGGTCCAAGGTCTTGGCCTGGCCTTCAGTGCCCCCCGGCCTAACGGCTCAAGAGGTCAGCGGGCAGAGTTGGGCTGTAAAATGTGGTGGAAGGAGAGGGAAAGGAATGGAACAGGCACAGAGGCAGGACCGAAGGGCGGACCACGGACTGCGGTCCCAGACTCCAGGCTGAACGGCGTTCGGGGTGCGTGTCAGGAGCCCGGAATGCCCAGGGCTCCAAAAGCTGCCCTTGGGGGATCATGTCCAAGCAACTCTTCAAAGACTGGCCCCGGGTGTCCCCAAGCGTCCTCCCAATGCAGGTCCTCAGTCCCCCCGCCCTCTTCTTCCTTTCTGGCCCCAAATCCCGGGGGGCCCGTCTCCTTTCCGCTCCAGCTCCCGCAGCCCAAGTGACCATCTTCCGGTGGGCGGTGCCTGTCTTCTCTCTATTCTGCTGTCAAGATATACGGTCGTTCTCCGCC
This sequence comes from Cryptoprocta ferox, assembly GCA_028646485.1. Classification (NCBI taxonomy): domain Eukaryota; kingdom Metazoa; phylum Chordata; class Mammalia; order Carnivora; family Eupleridae; genus Cryptoprocta; species Cryptoprocta ferox. Next base: position 3,483,791 of record CM053571.1, read on the forward strand.
TCTGGATTGCAAAAACCTGGCGGGGAAGTTCCTACACGAGTCCTCCTCCCCCCGGCCGTGACAATCCCACTTCCCACGCGGGCAGGTGCAGACCTCGGACCAAGCGGGGGATCACCTGTCAGTCAAGGGGCGAGCAACCCACTGATGCACATCTCACGAGCTTCGCCCTGAGTGAGGCGCTTTTCTTTATTCCGGCAGCGGTGCCCGGCAGAGGCCACTGTAAGCTGGAGTGCGAACCAGGGCCGCCGAGCTGTTGGCTTCTCTGGGTTCAAGTGCCGCGTCTGGGGGACACAGCCCACCTGCCCAGGCAGGCGAGGTCTGCATCCGCCAGGGTAAGACGCTCTAACAAACCACCGCCCGGTCACGGCCACTGATACACAAAGGTGGATTTCTCTCTCCAGTCACAGCCCAGTTGGGGGGGCTCCCTCGGCTCCTCAGTCTTCCCAGCAGGTGCCAGTGGAGGTGATGACACCCACCCGAGAGTGGAGACAAGTGGAGGAAACCCGGCCACCAAGGTAACAACGGGTGATGCTTCCCTCTTCGGGGCCCGACCTGACCCCCGGCACCTTTGAGCCAAACAGCAAGTTTGTGGCCCTGAGCACCTCCCCCTCCCCAGCAAATGCCTCCTGTCCTGGGTTCAAAACCTACGCAGAGGTCAGAAGTCATAGCCCCGTCACAGAAGATGGCCTGCAATTTTATTCGTGGTGAACGGGTGCTGGCCGCAGGTGCTCACTCCGTCCCGTTCTCTGGGCTTCTGGGCACCTCATGCAACCTTGTCGAGCTCTGGGGTCCCCCCTCGGGGAAGGGAAAAGCTCCGTCTGCCCTCCTCCAGGGGAGCCGTCGGCAGCACAGAGAGTGGAACTGGTCTGTCTCCTACAGCCTCTTCTCCCAGGCAGGCTGTGGTCCCCACTCCCCTCCCACCAAGGGGGGGGACTCCTCCCCGGGGCCCCCTCCCTGATAGGGGCTCTGGAAAACCGTGTGCACAGAGAGGACCTGGGACGTGCTCTCAGAACACTGTTTGTCTGGTAGGAGCATTTCCCAAACGTGCTGATCTCCTGAGCCACCTGAGTCTTTGCTAAACATGCAGATTCCCAGGGCCCTTCCCCAGAACATTCTGGAGGAGTAGGTCTAGAGTAATCCTAGGGGTTGGCCGCGCAGGCAAGCCCGGGACTCTCCGTTCAGGGCCCACCTCGGGTGGGCCTTCTCCCTCACGAGTCTTCAATAGCTCCCCAGGGCCCATGAAACGGAGTCCCTGCTCCTCAGCCTGGCATTCGGGCCTCTCCGCGCCTGAGCCCCTGTCTCCGCCACGACCTCCCAGCGCCCAGAAGCCCTCGTTCGTGCCGTTGGGTCATTTGGATTTCTGCTTTCCTGTCTCTGCACGTCCAGATTGTACCGTATTCGTTTTATGTCGCCGTGGGGTCGCTTACCACACACGTAGCAGCTTAAAGCAGCACCCCGTTGTTAGCCCACGGCTGTGTGCGCACGGAAGCCCGGCAAAGCGCGCCGGCTCTCCGCTCAGCGTCTCACGACGTGGAAGCCCACACGTGGGCAGGGCACGAGCCCCGTGGCTCTGGGGAGTTAGCGGCAGAGTTCAGGTCCTGAGACTGTAGGACTGAGGTGCGCGGTCCCTTGCAGCTGTCCGTCAGGAGCCGCCTGAATTCCTTGCCGCGACGCCCCCCTCTTCTTCACATCCCTCCGACCGCCTCCGGCTGCCCTTTTGGCCTCAAGCCAGAGAATATTCTCTGCTCGGAAAGGGCTTGTGTGATTAGGTCAGGTGCACTTGGGATCCCCTTTGGATGAACTCAAAGTCAACTGATTAGTCATCCTTATCACACACACGTCTGCCACGTAACGTGGTATCTCGTCATAGTCACAGCCCCTGGGATTAGGACAGGACATCTTGGGGGGGTGTTAGGAATCCTGCTACCACAAATCTGTTCCTTTCCAGGCCCTTCTCACCTGCCTCGCTACCCCTGGGGTTTGCCCAGTGCCACTGGCACCTTCCTCATGACCTCCTGCCACACTGTGCCCCCCCCCTTGAACTTGGGACTCCCGGCATCAGGATGTGGATGTTTACGTGAGGCACAGGCGCTGTCTCCCTAGAGGCCGAGCTGTGCAGCGGAAAGAGCCCCAGCTCTAGGCCTGGGGTTCGAGTCCCAGCGTCACCAACGATGTGACCTTGGCCGAGCACTTCCTTCTGTACCTCAGTTTCCTCGTTTTGTGCAGTGAGGCTGATAGCACCCTTTCACAAGGCCGTGTGAGGTCCAGCAGCCGGGCACTTGCTGGACGGTGCCCCACGCAACACTCCGTGTAACCCGGCTCAGAGCGGGGGGTTCGGGAGACATTTGTGGGTGAAGCCGGTAACGAGACGCCAGAGCAAGGCAGGAGAGAGGCAGCGAGAAGGGGGTGTGGTCAACGCTGGAGACGGTGGCTGAGCTCAGTCTCCAGGTTTAAAGGAGTAAGTGTCAGGTCCCCGCCCCCCACAGCTTGTAACGTCCCGGGTCTCGGATGCCGCTGCCTCGTGGAAAACCGTTTGTTCATTCAACGACTGTTTATTGAGCACTTACTGAGCGACAACCAAGGCAGATGTGGAGATGGTCCCCGTGGAGCTTATACGCTGGTGGTAGTCAGGAAACAAGTAATGGCATATTGTCCTCGGTGTCACAAAGGGGACAGTGGAATGTTATGACCGAGAATACCAGTGAGTATGTTAGGAGGAGGACTGTGTGGGCCCCTCCCATGTGCGACATTTATGCTGGAGTCACACTTTCCCAGGGGAGGAACACTGCGCTAGAAGAAGGGAGTGTGTGCAAAGGCCCTGGGGCAGGAGCTAGTTTCGTGTTTTTGTATGGACACGAGTGGGTGCACATGCACGAGTGGGTGCACATGCGCGTGCACACACACACACGGGAAAGGGATTCATAGAGCTCTTCCCGCCCCAGGGTCCTCCCAACCTCGAAGCCATTCAGAGTTCCAGCCTTCCCCAGGGGACGCCGCGGAGAAATCACACCGTCCGGGGAGGGACTTACAGGTCTTGAACCCCAAAAAAGAGAGACCTGCTCCGCTCACCTCCCTCGGCCGCGCCGCCTCCCTCCCGTGGCCGGCAGGGGGCAGCACGACGCCGCGCCGCTGTCCCTCTGCGTCTGGAGGGGCGCTGCTCTACGTCCTGTCCTCCCGGGGAAACTGAGGCACGGGGAGGCAGGTTGAGACCAAGAACGAACCCAGGCGTCCCCCCACCCGCAGGAACCCCGCCCGGCTGCTTCAGGAGCCAACACGACCTCGGGACCTCAGGCTCGGGAGCCGGCGGGGGTGGGCGGCTGGGGGGGGCGGTCCGAGCGGCCGGGGGTCTCGAGCGGTCGCCCAGACCGGAGCTGGGGAGACGCCGCCATCGCGGTCCCCGCCACTGCCCCGCAGCTCCTGAGGAGCCCCCCCTTCTCGGGCGCTGAGACTGAGGCTGGCGGCGGTGGGGGCGCGGCGTGGTCCCCGGCCTCGGTGACAGGGTCGGGGACGCCGCTCACCTGGCAGGCTGGGACCCGCGACGCCCCGGCCCCAGTGCGCCTGCCGGCCCGCGTCCGCGCGTCCTTGGTGTCGCCGCCGGGAGGCAGCATCCGCCCGCGCGCCCAGCTCCGCCCGCCGTCCCCACCCCCAGCCGGCCGCGCTCCTGCCTCCGGCTGCGAGGGCTCGGCCCTCACCCTCCGGGTCCAGCGCTCAGTTTCCCGTCCTCCCCGAAAGGGACGGCGGGGGCGCAGGGGACACCTGGGAGTGAGGCCGTTGCGGTCATTTCACTTCTCTTTGTGCCTCAATTTCCCTGCCTGTGTTCAGTCTCCAACGTCCTTTTCATCCGGGAGCCGTCGGGCCCGCCTGCTCCGTCCAGCGGCCCTGCCGGCTTCTGATCCAGGGGCCGAGGAATGGCCCGCGCCCCTGTCCTGGCGAACGTTTAGGGGATTTAGAAGGATTGCGAGGGGATGGGGCAGGGCCCGGGTAGACGGGTAACTAGGGTTCCCGCCCCCCGCTTGGCTAGGTGGGACCCAGCCTGGCTGGAAACTGCCGCCGCCCTACTCCCACCTACTCCCACCGCAGCGAGTCTGGGGTCCCAGCTGGCCCTCGGGGAGTAAAGGCTCCCCAGTTCCATTCACTCGCCCAAGAGTGGCAGGAGGGCGTCCCAGGGCTGTGAACCTGCGGAACAGGACAAGGGCTTGGCCAGGACAGCGGTTAGGCGGCTGGTCACCTCCGGCCCCACAGGACAGACAGGGCTCAGACAGGGCTTGGGCTCAGCAGGGTCTGGGGGCGGCCACCCACTCGCCCCCCGGGCCAAACTGGACAGTTCTGAGTGTGCGAGGCACCGCGGCTGGTTAGACCTGGCGCTCTGCGTTCTGAGCGTGAGCACTGAGCTGGGCCCTGTGGAGGAGACTGAGCAGACTTCGGGACCGGGGCAGGGAGCCCTGGGGGCCCCTCAGCATCCTCCTATCCGTCCCCATCCTGCTGCTCAGCACAACGGCTTCCGCAGGAGGCCATCCAAGCCATCCTCCTGCATCTGGCCAGGCCTGTCTGTCCCTTCCCTGTCCCCTCTGAGTTAGTCTCTCTGGCAGCAGTGCTGACAGGTGGGGGTGACCCTGGGTGCTAGGGGAGGGCTCTGGTCGAGGTCTGCAAGAGAAGCAGTGATGCTTGGGCTAAGGGTGTGGCCCGGGAGGCCCCAAGTGTACAACTGCTGGGGGGAAGGGTAAGCCCGCCAAAAAAGGCTATGGGGGTGGGTGGTCTTACCCCACCCCCGCTAGAGACTGGAAGCGGAGTGGCCATCACCACCTGTACCGGACGGTCCCCCCGCGCCCCACCCCCACCCTTTCGGACGGAGAGGAGGGGCCAGCCCCACCGCAGGTGTCTCTTCCGAGACGCACCCTCCTCTGCGGCACCCCCCTCTCCGCGCACCCAATTCCCCTCCCCAGCTCAGTCCCAGGAGGGCGATCGGAAAGGAGCCAGCCTGGGCCGGGGGGTGGGGGGGAGTGGAAGTGTTTGTGTGTCACGGGGGAGGGAGGAGAAAAGGGAGGGGAGAGCCCGGAGCGAGGGAGAGAGAGCGCGCGGCGAGCGAGGAGGGCGGGCGGGAGGCGGGTCCTCCTACCTGGGGCGCGCTCGCTCGCTCGCAGCTCGCTTGCCGGGGCCGCGAGTCACCTGGGGAGGCGGACAAGTGCGGACACATTGGCCGCCGCGGCGCTCGGCGAGGCGCGCACGGCCCCAGGCAGCTGCGCCCAGTGGAGGCAGCTCCCGCCCGCCTGCCGTGCTCGAGCCCCGGTCCCCGCCGGCGCTCGCGGGGCCCAGCGATCGCGCAGCCCAGCTCCGAGGTCGCGGTCCCCGGCCCAGGTCGCTACCCAGGCGCACGCGGCGGCGGCGCCCCGAGCTCACCATGGTGGCAGCGCGCGCCGAGTCCTCGCGCGTCGCCGGCCGCCCGAGCCGCAGCGCCGGCTGAGAGCGGTCCACCGAAGCCCCCTGCCCTTGCCAGTTCCCCGCCCGGCCCGCGCGTCCCCTCCGGTCGCCGCTGTCTATGGCGCAGCCCCCCGCCCTGGATCATGCACAGAAACTTTCGCAAGTGGATTTTCTACGTGTTTCTCTGCTTTGGCGTCCTCTACGTGAAGCTCGGGTGAGTATCCCCGTGGGCAGGGGCCGCAGCCCCGGGAAGGGGCAGCCGGGAGGAACCGGTTCCAGAGGGTCCCCGCGGAGACAGAGGGCCTGAGGGGGCACAGCCGGCTCCTGGGGATCCAGGGCTGGCCTGTGTGTCGGACCGTCTCCGCCCCCACCCCCCGCTCCGGCCCAGCAGAGACGCCCCCCGAGCCCCGAGAGCGGCGGGTACGCCCGAAGTGCGCCGGGTCCGGGGCGGGTGGAAGGAAAGCAGGGCGCGCGGGCGGCGGTTAGGCTCGCGGGTAGCGGCGAGCGTGCCCGGCGCGTACTTTCACCTGTTTGGGCTCCAGGCCCTGGGGGTGGGACGCGCCTTCCCTCCCCCGGGCTGCGCTGGGCGCCGAGCCCGGGCCGAGCGCTCGCCGTCTGGAGGGCGCGCCGGGGCCGGGAGCCGGGCGCGTCGGGCGGCCGGAAAGGCCTGGGCGGGCGGGGGGCGAGCGCCCCGGCCTCGAGCCTGCAGGCCGGGGCACCTGCCTGGGCCCTTCGACCCTATCCATCACCCGGACGTGTTGAAATTGCCTTGACAACTCGTCCGGCTGGCTCGGGATGGGCCGCGCGGCGGGCCCGGCAGCCTCGGGCTCGGTCCGCGGCCCGCGCCCCCGCCCGCCCTGGGGCCTCGGCCCGGCCCCCTCTCGCCGCGCTCCCCCTCGCTCGGCCCGGGCGGGCGCCCGGCGGGCCGCGCTCGCTGCTCGCTGCAGTAGCTGCTCCGAGTCGTATTTCCACATTCCTGAACCCAGCCGAGTCCTTACCTGTTGAGCTGCGATCTCCTTTAGACAGAATCTGTCTCGGCCTCGCTCGAAGTGGGGGTGGAGGGGCGAGGTGACCGCGCGGGGGTGCGGTGCGCCTCGCTCAGAGGCCCCGCGCGCCTTGCGCCCCTACTGTGCGCCGCCAGCGGCCGGGAGGCAGGCGGGTCCGGGCCGGAGCGCCGGGCGGTGGACGGCACGGCGGGAGGCGGAGACGCGGCTTCCCAGGCGGAGACGCAGAAGCACCACCTGAGAATCGTCTTGTCTGTCGCCCCCCTCCTCCCCTCCGCCATTTTATAGATGGAGAAACTGAGGCCGGTGGCTGCAGGGGCAGGGCTGGAAGACCCCGACCCAGCCGCAGCTCTGCAGGCCTGGGCTGGCGGGCCTGCGGCTGCCGGTGGCTGTGTTTGTTGTGGGTGTCCCTGGGTGTTTGTTTACGGGCGGTGAGGGTGCCGCACCGAGTCCGCGAGGGGTGGGGGTTGGGAGGGAGGCACCGTTTGGGGATCTCCAGCAGCCCCCGCAGCTGCTCTCTCTGTGCCCCCCCTCCCCCCAGTGAGGCTCTCTGTGCTGCCCGGTTCTCAGCCCTAAGGCCTTGTCCGCTCCTGCAATCCTAGATTAAGCTCCGGTTTTAAGGATCAGGAAGGGAGCGAGGGAGGCCAAGCCGCTGGTCCCCAAGAGTAGATGGCAGGGCTGGCACTGGCTCTGGCCTCCAGCACGGAGCAATCATCCTAGTCCCCTAACACCGTTCCTCAATAGGAGTCACCCCCAAAGAACACCCTCCCACCCTCGGCTTGTGGGAAGAGCTCTGTGACCCCTCAGTCCCCACCCCAGGCAGCAAGAGGGGCTCCTGATAGCTCCAACTTGGGCTCCCCGGGGCTGGCCGCAGGGCTCAGAGACCTCCAACCCAAGGTGGCTTCCCTCTCCCCACTTTCCGGAGCCTCCCTTTTGCGCTCTGTAAACCAGACCTCAGCTCTGGCCGTCCTGAACACGATGGTGGCCAGTGTCTGAGTAGAGAGAGACCAGTGCGTGAGACCCAGCCTGTGAGCCCAGGCACTGTGCCCGCCTCTCTGGGAGTGGGCAAGAGAGCCAAGCTCTGCCTTCTGACCGCCCCCCCCCAGCTCTGGAGTGGGAAGCTTCTCCCTCCGCTGTATCCCCTGAAACACACATTCTCCCACTCCCAGGGGGGGGGGAGAGGAGAAAACCTAGTCTCCAAACACCACCATGGAGCCACATCCAGCTGCCCTGGGATGGGGGGGGGGGAACTCAGCCTCTGCCCCTTCGGCAGCCCCTCCCGTACTGGAGCTGGGGGCTTAGGGGACAGGTGGTGGGAGCTGGGCCCAGATGTGACCTGAGGGTTAATGACTTGGGAGCCCAGTGCGTTAAGGATGAGGTTTGGGTCCTGCCTCCCCCTCACACCTCATCGGTGGCCTTGGGTAAGCACTTGATTCTCCCAGTCTGCCTCCCTCATCTGCAAAATGGGGTCACAGGAGCACCTCCTTCACCTGGTGCTGTGAAGATTAGTCCTGGGTGCCTGTGCCCTGGGGGTAGGGCTGGGGCCCAATAAACACCTGTGCGCACCAGTCGAGCTTTTCTTACTGTTAATGACCTCATGATCCGAGCCGCTGCGGGCACCCTGGGGACTCCTCCAGTGTATTTCAGGGCCTCAGAATCCCAGGAGTTGGGATTTTTAGAGCCATAAAAGTTCCACCAAATGTCAGAGGTTGTAAGCACTGGGGGGATATTCGGTGATCACAGTCCCCCCACCCCCAGCCCACTCTTGTGTGTGTGCCTTTTGAGGGCAACACTGGGAACCTCCCCCACTCGGGCACATGCATTGATGTGCAGCCCCTGGCGGGGGGAGCTCTCAGGCCAGCGGGAATGGAGAACTCAGGCCTCAGGATCCCTTTAGGGATCTGGGCCCCCCCCCCCCAAGAGTAGGTTTGCCTTGGATTCTGAGCAATTTCAAGACAAATGGCTTTGGGGAGTCACAGTTCCTTACTTTTGGACCGAGCCCACTCCAAGCTGCAGTCCCCAAGGAGGCCAAGCCAGGGCAGGGACAAGCCGCTGGAATCTGGGCACCCCTTGCCCAGTGAAAGTGGGGTCACAGGAAGTCTGGGGATCAGCCCTGCTCCATTCCTGCCTCCTCCCCCTGGGGGAGGGGCCCAGGGGGATGAAGGTGAAGGAGGCAGCCCCCTCCTTCTGGATGCCTGGGGTGAGTCCAGGTCAGGTCTAGAAGCCTGTAATGCACTGGCCCTGGGTCCCTGGGCCCCTGGATACATCGCACAGACCCCTCTTTTCTCGTCCTCACCCCTGCCTTGTTCCTTCGCCCCAGCTGATGGGGGTCTACACTGCATCTAGAAGATCATTCACGTGTAGCCAGGTTTGGCAGACAATAGGAGGTGGGACTCAAAACCTCAAACCAGGAGGTGAGTTTCTAATCTTAAAAAACAAATCGCTGGAAGAAGGAGGCTCCTTTAGAAAGTGTGTCCTTGCGGACCGGCTCCTCCCTGAACTTATTCCAACCAACCCCTCAAAAGAGAGCAAAAGAAGTGAGATGGGGAAGCCCGAGTTGGGGGCCTCTGTGCACCAATGAGAGGCGCCTTCTCACTATCGGCCTCTCTCCCAAGAGGCGCCGAGGCAGGACCCCACAGAGACACCAGTGCGCATGTGCACAGGTGAGCCCTGCCTGGCTGGGCCTGGTTGGCCAGCGTGAGAGTGTGCGACTCTCGGCCGGTCTAGCCAAACCCAGGGGCGCGCGCGGGCCGAGGGACGGCACACACAGCGCATCTGTGCGCACACACCTGCGCCCTGAGACGCGCCCACGCTCCCGCGGGCACACACAGGCACATGCAGGCACATGCATGCGAACACGAGAACCGATCGCGGAGCACAGCCCCCCCCCACCCCGAGAGGAGCGCACGCCCCCGCGCGGTTACCCCGCGGGTGCCTCCCCCCAGGTGCACCTTCCAGAGCCGGCCTGAGCCGTGTGGTTCGCGAAGTTGGGCGGGAAGGTTGGGGGGGTGGGTACGGGCCTAGGCAGTTTGGGCAAGCCCTGGGGGCGGCTCCTGTCGCACGCTCCGGTCAGCCTCCCCTTTAAAAAACCCGCCCGCAGAGGAGGCGGATGTAGGGGCGGCCCGTCCAATGGCAGCTGCGCGCCTCGAGAGACTTGGAGACTTGAGCCAGAGCGAGCGACAGAGCCGGTTCCGACCGACCGACGGACGGAGGGCTAGACAGCCGCCGAGGCGCACCCGCTACCCGCTGCCGGTGCCCCGGTCTCGCACTCCTGCCCCAGCGCCCGCCGCTGTCCCAGCCCCAGCTCCAACGCGATGCTCGGCCCTGGCGGCGGGGCACGGACGAATACTGCACCGGGGCCCGCGCGCCCGGGTCCCTAGCGCCTGGTGTCGCCGCCCCACCCCGGGGAGGGCCGCGGAGACCCCGGCCTCAGCTGGCCCAGGCGCGCTGCCCGCGGGGCCGCCCAGCCCTTCCAGGAGCGCCGGCCCACCATGCTCCTACTGTCTCCGCGCTGCGCGCTCCTCTCCGTGTACTGCCCGCAGATCTTCCTCATCCTGTCCAGCGGCAGCTACCTGTGAGTGCCGCCGGCCGCACGCGGGGGGGGGGGGGTCGGGGGGGGGGACCTGCCCTGGGCCTCCAGCGCAGGAGCCGGACCGGCAGGAGGCTCGGCGGTGGAGTCCCTGGGCGGGGCACCGGGTGCCCGACGCGCCCGGTAGCCCGGGGACTTTGGGTCACTTCCTCGGCCTGAGCCGCCGAGGTGGAGGACTTGGGTGGGGGGGGGGGGTGGGGGGCGGCTGCAGCGGAGAGAAATTACGGCTCTGGGGTCAGAGAGAGCGTGGCCCACGAGAGGCCCTGCAGCCGGGGCGGACCAGACTGCGCGCCCGGAGCGCGAGGGCCGGAGCGCGCGCGGCGGCGCGGGGATTCCCTGCGCGTCCCACCCGAGTCCTGGACCAGCGGGATTCCCCTTTCCTTTATAAATCCACGAGGCCCGCGCGGCTGTGTCGCACTCGAGAGAGCCTCACGCACACCCCCGCTCCCCCACGTACCCACCGGGACACACGTGCACGCCGCGCCGCACCAGACAGCGCCCGGGCTGTCCTCGGTGGTGGCTGCGGCTTCTCGCGCCTTCCTGCCGCGCTGAGCGGCCAGACCCAGCAACGGGGGACTCCTCACCTGGGGCGAGGGGGACGCGCGGCGCGCGTGCGGCTGGCCGAGGTGCGCCCTGAGGTCCAGGCCAAGGCAGCGCGCGGAGCGTGGGCGCGCGCGTGCGTCGGGACCGGCAGCGCCCACCGGGCTCCGGGAAGCTCCAGGCAGGGCCCGGCCGGGCCCGGGAGCCGAGGGGGCGCGTCGGCGCAGCAGTGGCTTCGCCCGATTCCTAATGGGACGCATATGCTCTGGCCTCCGATTTAAAAAGAAGTTTGATTTATGGAACCGCCGTTTGGGGGAATTTAAGCTGGATGCTACTGATTAAACCTCAGAGCCAGCTCTCCCTCCCCTTCCCTGTTCCCCTCCTCCTCCCGCTCCTTTACACGCGGGCCACGTCCGGGGTCGCCTAACGCGGCCAGAGGGGGCAGGCGCTGTGTTCCCGCTCGCTGCGCCGCCCCCGCCAACGCGCGGCCGCGGTGCTAATAAATCGCCGCGCCCCCACCCCCTTTTAATAGAGGCGCAGCCAATTTCTCCTCCAGCTCCTAGGAAATTACTATCCTACCAGTTTTCCTTCTATAAATAGTCGCGCATCTTGAAACAAAAGTTCGCAACCGCAGCCAGATGCTGCGAGGCCCGCGGTTTCCCGGGCTGTGGGACATAATTACAAGGTCCAGGCGCACAGAGCGCTCCAGGCCCGGCGGGCAGCCCGGCTGCAGAGGCATCGCCTGGGGAGAGTGGAGAGGGGGGGACCGGCCGCCCCAGGCAGGGCAACTGGCTGGATGGGGACCGCCTGATGGTTGAGGAATCAGGCTAGGAAAGTGGTAGGCTGGAGAGTCCTGCTTTGTGGCATCCCTCCTGGGAAATGGACCAACCAGGGGGGCCTTGGAATCCCAACCTTCCGATCTCAGAGGTCAGAGGTCGGGAAGCCTCCCCCTCCCCTGAAAACCACGCATCTCAATCTTAAATGAGAGACTCGGCAGCTTATGATGCTTTAAGAAATCATTTTTGGAACCAGCCGGCTTAGGTTTGGGATTCATAGGGAGGTGTCAAGGGCTAGGAGCCCGGGGGGGGGGGGTGAGGCTGGAGTAGGAATCTGAGAGGAGGAGGTGGGCAAGGGGCTCAGGAGCCGGAGAGAATGAGGCTAAGGCAGCAGCAGGGGGCACCGGGGCAGGTGGTGGCCAGTATGTATCCGCGGACCCCAAATTTCCCTCCGGGGTTGGCTCCCCCAATCCAGGCCTGCAGTCACTACCATCTGTGCCCACAAAGGCTCATTCCCTGCGTGCTCACTGCCAGCTTTGTTGGGGAAGATTCTCTGAAGGCGACAGTTTTCCAGGCGTTCCTGGGCCAGTGCTGGGGTCCAGAGTAGGCGGTGGGAGACAGCAAAGCAGACTCTGTCCCCCCCGCCCTCCCGGGCCCTACTTTCAGCACCCCCTGCCCCAGCACCAGCCCGGCCTGACCTTCAGTGCCCCGGGTGGGGAGAAAGTGCTGATGCCGGGCTTTCCCTGAGCAGAGGCCGAGGAAGCTGTTCCCAGGAGCAAGAGAAGGAGGCCCTGGGGTTTCCACCCACCCCGCTCTGCCCTGTTTGGGTGGGCACAGGGCTGGCTGGGTGGGAGAGAGCCCCTGCGGTGCAAGTGGCAGGGCGGGAGAAGACGCTCGTGGGTGGCTACGAGCTGGCGCCTGAATGCAGGTGAGGTGGCCAGCACAAACGCGCTTAGAGAACGGCTCGGGGTCAGCAGGAAGCCCATCTCAGTGCCACAGGGATACTTAGGCTGGTCGGCCCCGTGGGATCTGAGGATGCCAGGGGCAGGAGGGGGCCCCGGGCGGAGGCTTCTTTCTGCTCCAGAGAACTTTCCAGAAGGCATCCCACTGCTGGGATCACAGACACTGGTGGACAGTTGATCCTGCCCTTTTCATCTGGGCGGCTCTCCCGGCTCCGTCTTGGGCTGTGGTCCGTGCCTAGCGAATCCCAGATGCATGCCTGGGCCCCTGCCACTGATTGAGTTGGACGGGTGTGCTGGCCTGGAAAGGCCCCGAGCCCTCCCGCCTGATACTGAGCTTGGCTGGGGATGTGAGGCGGCTCTGGCCAGCCTTACCCCTCTCTGGGCCACTCTTGTCAGGACAGAAGCCTCCAGGGCCAGTGGGGGGTCAGTGAGGGCCCGAGGGAGGGCAGGTGGGGGGGCCACAGGCCAAGAAGAGGGCCCGCGGTGCTCGTCAGCGGTGCGGGGGCCTTGTGCCAGGACCGGGCTGGCCCGCTGTCCTGGGCAGGTCCCTTCCGGCCTTGGCCTCCCCTCCCAGATGTGGAGGTTGGCTGCAGCGATGCCCCCAGGTCTTCCGGTACGGGCCTCTCATGGTGACCGCCCGCTCTGGGGAGCTGAGTGAGTCACGGGTGACGGGGCGGTTACTCACCGACCACCTGGCTGTGGGGAGGGTGGGGGGCGCTCACCACTGCCCTGCCGGGGCTGGGCCTCTTCCCGGCTCTGCCGCTGTGGCTTGATTCGTGGTGCCAACCGCAGCCCCAGAAACCCCGTGGGCAGGACCCTGGGGGGCGGGCATTGCTGAATCAGGCCCCCTCCCCTGGCATCGGAGCCTGTGTGGCAGCAGATCCCAGGCCGCCCGGCTTAGTGTGCACGGGCTTCCCCTTGGGAGGAGCAGTTCCCAGCCTGCAGGCTGCGTCTGTCCAGCTTTGGGAATAGCTGTGCTGTGTGGCCTCGAGCAGGTCCGTGGGCTTCTCTGGGCCACAGTCTTCTCATTGGCCACTCATTGGAGGGATGACTTCCTCTCTGCAGCCTCTGGCTGGGCCCGCAAGCCGCCGGGATTCGAAGCAAGGGCACGCAGGGAGCTCGCGCTGGGAACCTCCAAGGGACCCCTGGCGTGGGCTGGAGAGATGGAGTTTCTCCAATCATAAGTGCTCCATGAGCCTCGTGGCTCATCGCCTGCTAATCAGAGGGGGGAGGGTAGGCTCTGGAGATGACCCCATTTGACCCTGTGAGGGAGGGGAGGAAGGGCCAGGAGGGGAAAGCAGGTCCTCATGTCCTTCCTCCAGGTCCCAGTGTGCCCTGGAGTCATGTGGAGGCCTGCAGGAGAGTGGCTCATTTTCTAACCGAGTTTCCCTGGAGTCCTCCCTGATCCGGGGTTCCCCTCCCTGCTCCTCCTGCTCCCGGGGTGCATTCATTCTGTAACCTCAGCTGTGTCCTAGTGCTGTCAAGGCCACTGGGACTCAAGCGCCTTAGCGTGGCTGTGAGGATCTAGCAAGCAGATGCAGGGACGTGGGTGCCGGGTATACAGTAAGTGCTCCAGAGACGGGGTCCTTCTCAGCCACGAGGAGCAGGGAGGCTGGCCACCCCGTGATGCAGAGGAAGGTCTGGCGGCCGTGTTTGTGCAGGGGAGAGTGTTGAATTCTCTAGGGGGTCTCAGAGGGCTTCCTGGAGGAGGGGACGCCTAGATAGGTTTTGAAGGACCGGGAGGAGTTGCCTAAACGGGAAGCAAGAGAGACTCCCGGAAGAAGGAAGAACGCATTCGCCCAGGGGTCCTCCTGAGAGAGAGAGAGAGCCTCCCGGAACCCTGCCGAGACGGGCAGACAGGGTGTGGGGACCCAGCAGGGAGGCCCTGTCGAGGTCACACAGGGCCCGAGGCAGTAGCCCCCTCCCCGACCCTGAAATCGCGCTGCCACTGCCTGAGGAGAAATTCTCCAACAGAGCAAGGCGTCCCCGGGTCCCTGGGTCTCATCCTCCAGGTCACAGATGCTCACCGGGGAGCAGACCGTCACGAAGGGAGGTCATTTTTGAGGCCCTCCCTGAGCATCACTTGCACATTTGGCTCCTCTGGGGACACTGGCCACAGGCGAGCAGATCACACGCCCTGCCCCTCCCTCCCACCCCTACCATGTCCTCCGGAGCCTCGGGGGGCGGGGGGGGGGCAGGGGGCCAGGGCTCTGCAGCCCGTGGGGAGCCCGGACCCCTCCGGGGGGCCTGGCCCAAGGCTCTGTCCTCAGACTAGGCTGGGCAGAGTCTGAGGCTGGTGGCAGGGGAGGTCTCGATTGTGGAGACCCAGACTCTCTGTGAGCTCAGGCTTGCCGGTGCCTGGAACGGGGCCCCTCCTGGGGCCTCTCTCGCCCTGGGGCAGGTGGAGGGGCTTCAGACAGCTGGCCTTGGAGCCTCCATTTTTCCCGGCCCTGGGTCCGGCTCAGATAGGGCTCAGCACCCCCGCCCCCTGCTCCCCCGGCAAGGGACAAGAGGCCGGGAGCCCTCTCTTGTCAGATGAAACCTCGGCCCAGGGCTCCCTCAGCCCGATGAAAGGGTCATTGTGTGGTGCGGGCCGCCCGCTGGCCAAGGACAAAACGGCCGTTTGTCCTCCTTCCCTGGCGCGGGGCTGGGGCCTCCCCTTGGGCTGGCTAGCAGGGTGGGGGTGGGCACAGGTGCGCTCCCTCCTCCCTTTCTCCATCTTCCCTGTCTCCATCCCGGAGCTGCTCAGCCTGCCTGGGCCCCCTGCCCGTCCGGCCCTCAATGTGGGGTGTCCTCGCCCTCCGAGCGGGGAGCCCCAGGCCTTGGGCCAGCCTGAGGTTGGCAGGGGGACAGTGAGCTCCCCAGCGCTGGAGGCATACAAGCAGATGCAGGAGCGAGGGCCAGGGATGCTGGGCAAGGGCCCTGCCTGGAAGGGAGCCGGCGCTCACGGGCCCTCGGTGCCAGGCAGCCATGGGGTTGGCCCAGATGAGGGTGCGGAGACCCCGGAAAGGTCACGCCAGAGCACTGGCGATGCCACAAAAGGCTGGGTCTGAGGATGTGAGTGGAAAGCGCTAGAATGGTGCAGCCCGCAGACCCGGAGCGGGACGGGAGGGACCCACCCTCACTGGCCGGCAGCTCCCCAGGTGTCAGCACCTCCGGGCGGCCCCCTCCCCAGAGTACCTGTGGGCCTCCGGGGCTCTTCGGAACCCTACCCCCCAAGGCCACCCCAGTTTCCGACCCTCCTCTGGACATGTTCCCTGTGCTGGGGTGGGTGCCCAGCAGGAGCTGTGAACGCAGGGCCCCTGAGGGAAGGGGCCTTGGGACAAGGGTGGGTGGTATCTGGCCCCACCCGCCTGCACCCCCTCCGATGAAGCAGGTGCTGGTGCTGCCAGGGTCCGGAGGCCACCACGGCGAGGGGGCCAGAGCTGAGACTTAGGCAACCAGAGGCAAACCCCTTCAGAACGAGCTGCCTGCCCGGCAGACCCCTGACTGGGGGCCCAGAGCTCTGCGTTCTCCTTCTAGAAGACCCAGGTCCTCGTGGAGAGGCCCTTCTGTCATGGGGCGGATGGGTGCACGCCGGCCCGAGGTGGCCACTCACTTGGGAGGCGGCGAGGTGGGGAGCGTGAGGGTCGCGCTCGGGGGGCTGGGCTCGTATTCGAACCCAGGTCTGGGCCGGGCTGCTGATTCCGTCTGGCTCACTGGCCGTAACCCCGCGTGGGAAGACAGACCAGCGAATCCAGCTGGTTAGAATCGCCCAGTGCCCAGGCGTCAGGAGGCTCTGAGCGAGGGCTCTCTCTCTGTCTCTGCCCCCCCCTTACTTCCCCCACCCCCACCTCCGCATGTTCAGATTTGGAGCCAGAGGGACAGCTTTCCCTGGGGGGAAATCCTCAGATTTCTGTGCAGGGCTGCAGCCCAAGGGGCTCTGAGTCCGGCTTGAGCAGAGAGGGAAGGTGGTCCCCGCCTCTCGACCTCCGCTGGGCCAACACGTGCAGAGGTGCCGTGGCCTCCAGGCAACCTTGGGGGCACCACTGCCCTTTTCTGCCTTGGCTTGTCCGGGCAGGTGATGGGTCTGGATGCCTCAGGGCCCGTCCCCTCCCCGCCTCCCCTTGTCTCCAGCCCTGGCCGCCACTCTGAACTTGCTCTTCACAACAGCAGCCCCGGGCCAGGTGACAGGGCTGGCCGTGTAAGCAGGTGTAATTGGGAAGCTCTCTTCCTTCTCTCTTGGTCGTTACGCAAAGCCCTGAGGTGCCCTACACAGTAGGAGCTGCCAGCCTGTCTGCAGCGGGGGTGGATGGGGGAGACCTGGGCCCTAAAGAATGTTCTGGGGAGAGAGGCCGAGGGATGGCTGGCTATGGGGCAGGCAGGGGGAATAGAGAGTGGGCAGTGGCCCATTAGAGTGGAGTGAGGTCACAGTGCTGGGGGTTGGGGGCAGCCCCGGGCGAGGGGAGCCATGGGAGGGAAGGTTTTAAGCAGGGCAGGGGTGAGCAGTTTCAGCCTGAGCTCAGGAGGGACGTGGGTAGGGGGGGACTGAGCCGGGGAAGTTGGGAGGGGGCTGGTCCTGCCCCCCACCCCACATCCGATGCATGTGGGGCGGAGGAGAGGGGACAAGGTTCCCCGAGGCAGACCAATGGGGTGAATTGGGGGCATGGGGAGTGTGGGTGGTTGCAGTTGCAGGTTGGCCACAGCTCCCTGCCCCCCACCGCCCAGCACCCAGCACCCAGCACCCAGCACAGCACTTGGTGCTAAGTCAGTGCCCAGTGCCCAGTAAACACCGTGAACGGTCAGATGTCTGCTCCAGTGTCTGCGTCCTGGCGAGACCCATTGGCCCGGTCGGGGTCCTCTTGCCCGGTGGATGGCAGAGGCCTCCGGGCCCCAGGTGTGCTGGCCCCCAGTGCTTGTGGGCAGGCACGGGGAAGGGGTGGGTTGGGAGGGCTGGAGGACTTCCTGGGTCCCTGACTCAGGTCTTCCCAGGGTGAATGCTTCGCTGGCGGGGAACATTGGGAATTTCCAGGTGCTGCCGACACGCCCCCCCTTTGGAAGGAGCCACTCTGTCACCTGCCACCCCCATATTCCCTGGGGGCCAAGCCCCATTCCCAGGCCTGGCAGAGCCCACCGCCCCCCGCTGCTGGCACTGCCCAGGCTCGTGAGATAGGCCAGAGTGCCGGCAGCCAGTAGAGGGTGCTTGGGGGGGCGCACGGGGGGTGGCAGGGCGGGCTAGTGTCACGAGAGCACAGGACAGGGAGTTGGCAGCCTGGCCCTGGTGGCTCACTCTGTCCCCAGCAGCTCAGGGCACTCAGGCTCGGCCCATCACGCAGGGCGTGGGGGACCCCGAGGACACAGGCCCTGGAAATGCCAGGTGAGACTGCTCTTGGTCAGCATCTGGGAAGGGGTGCAGGCTGAGGGCTGAGAGCTGCACCAAGGCCCCAGCGTGTCAGCTGTGTCAGACCCTGCCTGGCTGGCTGCGTGGTCCGGCTTCGCTCCCGGCTGTGGCTCCTGGAGGGGTGAAGCCCCCCGCCCCTGCCCCTGTTCCTTTATTTCCCTTCCGGCATCTCCAAGAGCCACGAGGCAGGAGTGAGGTGTGATGATTCCATTTGCTAGGGACGTCTTCCTTGTCCAGCATCTGTGGGAGCAGGGGGCTCCCCCGGGGGACCTCGGCCACCACGTTGTCTCCCGGCCCCTTCCAGAGAGGTGGGGAGAGCCGAAGTTTGCAGGCGAGTCTGAGTGTGAGCCCAGAGCGACCCCTGGCTCCCTCATGCTGCCTTCCTTCAGAGGTGGACATTCCTGCAGGAGGCGGAGTGGGGGGAAGAAGAGGGGAGGCGAGGGGAGGACGACCTGCAGAAGGCAGAGCCCAGAAGTGGGGAGAAAGGCCACAGGGCGGGTCCGGCTCTTGGCCGTGGTACAGCATCCCCGCCAGGTGTCTGTGTGGCCTTGGGCAGAGGTGGAGGCTGGCAGCGGAAGGGAGGGGTGGTGCTCAGGACTCCAGGCCACTTGCTTAAGGCAGGGGCTGGGCGGGGGATTGCTGAGCCCGGGGAGGTGTGCGGGAGGTGCCAGGTTGATGAGGGCTGGAGAGGGCTGCTCCAGGCGGGGGTGAGCACCCTCTCCCGTAAGGCAACCAAGCCAAGGCGGTCGGCTGGGGCGGCCCTGGGGGCCCAGGAATTCTCAGGGAGAGCAATGGGGTGCTCAAAAAGGGAGGTGAGTGGTGAGCGAGCTGTGTCCAGGGTGTTCTGGCCCAGAGGGGTCCCCGGCTTCGGCGACAGCGGACGGTGGGACGGTGGGGCTGGGGAGAACCCAGGGGGGCTGGGCTCACACTCGGCTCTGCGGTGCTCGGTGGCCTGGACAGTCCCCCCGCCCGCCGGCATCCAGTCCTGGAAGGGGCCCCTCCAGGATGCTGGCCGGAGGCGCGGCCCCAGGACCAGGAGCTCACTTCTCAGTGTCCTCTGCCTGCAGGGACTCGGCCCCGGACCCGCCGCTGGAACCACGTCCACAGAGGCCACGAAGGCCGAGGTGCTGGCCGACCCGGCAGGCGCCCAGACTCCCAGCCTGGCCGTGGGCCACACTACCTGCCGGCTCCCTCCCACCTGTCCCCCTTGCCTGGCCCCCCATCCGTCTGTCCTGAGGTTTCAGGCTTGGGTCTGACAGGTCTGGGGCATTAGGGCCTAGGCCGAGGCCAGGGCTCGGGGTCTCATCCCTGCTGGGGCCTCAGCTCGCCGTGTGGTTTCCACTGCCCTAGGGTCGGCGTCCCCATCTGTACGGTGGGAAATGAGGACAGAGGTCAGGGTCAAGGCCTGGGGACGTCCAGAGCAGGCTGTGTGTCCACGGCCTAGACAAGTATCGCCGAATATCAACCCCCGGCAGCCTCCTCAGGAGGCTGGCATAGATGTGACCCAGCGGGGAGGGAGAGCAGAGGGGAGATCACGGGCAGGCTTCTCGGAGGAAGAGGCACCTGGCGTCCTGCCTGGCTGCTGGAAGGGTCTAGGTGCCTCGAGCCCTGCCGGGCAGTGTGACCTGAATCCCGGAGCGGCGTGATGCTGCATGACCAAGAGAGATCTGGAAGTGTCTGAGGTCAGAGGTCAATGACATGGGGTTTGGGGTCACAGTGAGGGGATGCCGTAGCAGGTATGGGGGCTGGCTGGACCCTCCGGGCCCTGTGCCCCTTCATCCGTAAGCTCCCCGAACCCGACAGGGGAGAGGCAGAAGCCCCGGGCGGTGCTGGCCCTCCTCTGGGAGCCTCAGCCCCGCCCGAGACCCCCGTCCACTGCCTGCTTTCTCCTGGGATGCCTGGTTTCTCTCCAGGGTGGGGTCCCAGAATGCCAGGCCAGGAATGCCAGCTATGTGGGGAGGGCGGGCGGGCAAGCGCCCGCCGGGGGCTCGAGGGAGCAGGCGGACGCTCTGCTCTCTTCCCCGGGAACACTGCGGGCAGTGAGCTGAGCCGGGCAGTGGGCTGGAAAGATTGCAGCAGGCAAGACCCACGGCGGAGGGAGCGGCCTGCAGGAGCCCCACCTGCGAGCAGGGGCCGTTCTGCCCAGTGGACAGATGGGCAGACTGAGGCCAGTGAGAGTCAGCCGCCGAGCAGACCTCCAACCCGGGACCCCAAGCTCAGAGAACCCTCTTTAGGATACAGCCAGCCACAGGTACCCAGGTTGTCGCTTCACTCCCTCAGTACACACGCAGATGGGAAACTGAGGCCTGGGCAGGGCAGGAAGGGGCAGGGGGTGGCTTTCTCTCCCAGCTGGCCCCCTCCTGCTTCCGGCCCTCTCTCTGGGACAGCCCCCTGCCCATCACCCATGAGGCTCCCTTCTGGGTGGTCTCTCAGAGCCTCATCTGTAAAGGGCGCAGTGGGGACGAGGTGGGGCAGGGTGGGGGACGCCACTCAGGAAGGCCTGTCCCTCCCCTGCAGGGCACCCCCCCTTCTATGTTCTTCCCACCCAGGCCAGTAGGGGGAGAAGCCATTTGCCAAAACAGGGCTGAGGGTCCCCATTTCCAGATGAGAAAACTGAGGCTCCGAACAGCCTTAGGGCGGCCTTCCTGAGGTCGGGGAACGTCCCCAAGCCCCATGCTTCCCACTCAACTGGACCTAGAGCCCCAGCGGGGGAAGGAGACGAGCAGACGTCAGGAACGGCAGGACAGGCCGGCTGGTCACCACCAGCCCTTTGCACGAGCTGTGTCCAGCTCGGCCCCCGCCTATTCCCATCTATCCCGTTCCACCCCACACGGGAAGGAAGGCTGCGGGGACCCTGCTGGTCCCCAGCTCTGGCACTGTGACGGTGGCTTGGAGCAGGGGGGGGGGCGTGGTCTGCAGAGTGACCCCATTTGACGTGCAGGAGCACTGAGGCCGCACCGGCTGCTGCCCGCGGGACTGCTGGCCTCCAGGGCCGGCAAAGAGCCCCTTCCGGCCCACGGGGGAGCTGGGACGAGCCGGGCCGCCCCCTGCCCGCCTGAGGGAGCAGCTGGTGGGGACTCGAGCTTAGGTGGGTGTGGGGGGGGCCGGCTGCCATCCTCCCAGGTATTTGCCAAGTTACTTCCTGGACAAGTGGACCCGGGCCCGCCTCCCTGGCTGATCGCAGATAATTAGAACATTCTTCAAATATTTTGCCGGAGGATGCCCGAGAAGGAAGAATTATAAAGCGCCCCGGGCCAGGAGCGTGGGCTGCAGGAGCTCGGAGCAGCTGGGCGGCCGCGGCCAGGGCCAGGGATGGGGCCCCAGAGGGAGACCAGGGATCCGGCCCGGGCCCGGCCAGCCTGTCCCCAGGGAGCTGGGGTGGAGTGGGGGCTCACGGTCAAGGGCAGCTCATGGCTGGGGTGGGCGCTGGGCCGTGTTTGGGGATCCCGGCGCTGGGGAGCTCACAGCTGGTGGGGCTGGACAAACCGTACCCCAAATAGCTTTAGGAAAAGCCTGAGGGGGTCGAGTGCGGAGGGCTGGCTCAGACTCAGGCCACTGTCCTGCTGTGTTGCGCAGGGAGGTGGGTGGCCCCTGCAGAGGGCAGAGGGTGCAGGGTGGGCCGTCCATGGGGAAACCCTTTCGTATCACTGCTGACCTTCCTAAAAGTGGTGCATGCCACCTGAGGAGGGGCGGGCGGGGAGGGGAGACGTCTCCCCCTCCGGTTCCTGCGGCTTGCGGGGGGTGAGTCTGGGCTGTTGAGGTCTGAGTTCTGGGAAGTCCTTGGATACCGCGTCTCCCCCAGGGTGTGCTGCCCTGGTCCTTGCCTGGGGAACATTCCCAGGATTCTGTGGTTGGTTCGGGGCAGGGGCTCCTCCGGCCCAGAAAGGCCTGGGGTGGGGGGTGGGCCGCCAGACAGCTGGTGCGCAGTCCAGAGAGAGGGTGCAGAGGACGGGCTCGGGCCAGCCTGGCGCGGGGTCCCTGCTGTCGTGGGGCCGGCTCCCCTCTCCTGGGGCATGTGCAGCCGGGGCTGTGGTTTGTGGGGTCGGTCGCTGGCGAATCTGTGGGAGAAACGGGACACCGAGGTGGAGGTCCCTGGGTGCTGGGGCCTCCGCAGGACACACGGCCACGTCGGCGGCCATAGTTTTAGGGCCCTGTGCACAGATCGAGGCTTCCTTGGGATCGGAGAGGCCAATCAGCCACGTCGTCCTGGGCTCGCAGTGACACCATTTCTCAATAGCTTTTTTCTTTTTTTTTTTTGAGAGAGAGAGAGTGCACGCAGGGGAGGGGCAGAGAGAGAGAGAGAGAGAGAGAGAGAGAGAGAGAGAGAGAGAATCCCAAGCAGGCTCCCCACTATCAGTGTGGAGCCTGACCTGGGGCTCGAACTCATGAACCGTGAGATCACGACCTGAGCCGAAACCAAGAGTCAGACGCTTAACCGACTGAGCCCCCCGGCGCCCCTCTCTCTGGTTCTTTAAAGAAAAAAAGCAGGGCTTGTCCTGCCACTGGCAGTGCCAGGGGTTCAGAGCCCTTTTGAGGGCCGCTTTGGGGTGGCCTTATCCCCACAGGCCCTGGCCCCACTGGGCCCGCCTCCCGCAGCCCGACGTCATGTGGGACGCTGACACTTTCTCAATCGTATGTAAAGTGGGAATAAAAGGTAATTTTTAATCAGCCCGTCACCATCTAAGGGAAAGCGGGGGGTGTGCCCCAGCCCCCTGCCCCACTGGAGGTGCCCCTGCTCTTGCTCTCTGCACGAGCTGGGGCCCCCTGAGCAGGCAGAAACGATTCCATTCATGCGTTCTCCTCATTCAAGATGCCCTTCATTCATTCACTCGCTGCATGATGACCCGGAGGGCGGGCCCTGGGACAATGGGCAGGAAGACAAGGGCCCTGTCATTGCGCAGTCAGCAACAGGGCCTGGAGAGAGTGCGTGACCCCGCCCCTGCTCCAAGTTGGGGTCCTCCTTCAGGCACCCCTTGGGGAAGGACACCCCCCCCCAGTGCTGGTTGGCCCCAAATGTAGTTTCCTGGCCCCTAGGGACCGATGGGGGGAGCAGACTCTCCAGATAGGTGACCACCCCCCAGCTGTCTTGGGGGGTCAGGGACAGGGGTGATGAGGTGCTGACCGGTCTGGGGGCAGGAAGGGTCGGTCCCAACCCCTGCTCCCTCCCCCTCTCCCTGAGCTACTCAGCAGGTGTCTGGCCAGGATGGCTCTGATCCTGGGCTCCCCCCTGACTCCCCCGTCTGACTCCTCTCTGGGCCTCAGGGTCCCTGACTATGAGGTGCCCCGGGTAGGATATTGTTACCCGAGGAAGCTGGAGGAGGGAGGCTGCCCCAAGGAGCCCCCCAGGGCGGGCCTTGGCAGGAGCCGGGCTAGAGCTACCCGGGGTCTTAGCTGGAATGGCCGAGGCCCGGAGCTCTGTCCTCTCCCAGCGGCTCCTCTGGGCACAGGGCTGGCCCCGCGTTGGGCCAGGTGCAGAGGAGAGTGGAGGGCACCGTCTGACACAGCCCCCAGGGTCTCCTGTCCACCCTCCTCACTGCCCCCCGAGCCACTGAAGCAGCTTGCTTCTTTTCGGGGGGAGGGGGTTCATGGAGGCTGCGGGCTCAGTGGGGGGCAGGCTGGCAATTCTCTGGGTGGAGTCAGGGAGGGGGGTGCAGAGCGGGTGACTGGGCAGGCGGGCAGCTCTCGGAGGATCCAGGCTGGGAATGCCCCCTGATCCTGGGGCCTCTAAGAGCTTGGACTTGGGCTGTGCTCTGGCCCAGCCCTGCTCTGCCCGCAGAGCCCAGAACACAGGCAGGGGCCTCCACAAACTCCTGCTTGGGGGGGGGAGGCTGGCTCCCCTCAAGGTCGAGGACACACAGAGACGGCATCAGGGGATGATATTTAATGTTCACATTGTATATCATTTTTTAAATATTTTTTTATGTCTTTATTTTATTTTGAGAGAGAGAGAGAGAGAGAGACAGAGAGTGAGCGGGGGAGGGGCAGAGAGAGAGACGGAGACACAGAATCGGAAGCAGGCTCCAGGCTCTGAGCTGTCAGCACGGAGCCCGATGCGGGGCTCGAACCACGTGAGATCGTGACCTGAGCTGAAGTCGGACGCTTAATCGACTGAACCCTCCAGGCGCCCCTGTATTTTTTTTTTTAAATGTTTATATATTTATTTTGAGAAAGGGAGAGAGCACAAGCGCGTGTGCGTGCAGGTGGGGGAGGGGCAGAGAGAGAAGATCGCAAGCAGGCTCCGTGCTGTCAGCTCAGAGTCCCGACGCGGGGCTCGAACTCACAAACGGTGAGATCATGATCCGAGCCGAAACCAAGAGTTGGGCTTAACCGACTGAGCCACCCCAGACGCCCCCATATCGTATTAATCTTTATTTTCATCTTTGTAAGAAGACTTGGGGTTTTCGTTGTGATTTTGGCGGCCCTGTGAAGTTTGTATTTGCAATATTGCACTTTCTTGTTGAGCTACGAGTTACAGAAAGTACAGAAATCTCGAGTGGGCAGCTCGAGGCATCTTTACATACGTGGGCACTGATGTCATCCGTTTCTCAGCTTGGGGTCCGGAGCAGTCTGGGACCCAGCAGGCTCCGGGGGGCCCCTCTCAGTCCGCGCCCCTCCCCCGCCCCCCCCCCCCCCCGCCCCAGCTAAGGGTAACGCTTCTGGCCTCCACGTTGAAGGTGCGTCTTGCTCGGTCTGGGCACCTCTCCCGCGTGGGTCTCCCTCAGCAGTGTGGGACGGTCACCCATGTCGTCACGTGTAAGCTCTTTGCCCTTTGTCATTGCTGGAGCCTCCCGCCGGGTGACTGTGCCAAACTTTGTCATTCTGCTGGGGCTGGACACGTGGGCTGTGGATCCCGGTTTGTGCTGCAGACACCTGCGCACGTCCCGGGGTGACTGGGAGCGCCTGCGTGTGTAGACAGACCCCGGACTGAATCTGCTGCGTCCCAGGGAAGGGCCCATCCACGAATGAACTCTGTCGTGGTGGGTGCGGAATTGCCGGGTTAGGTGTCGGGCCTCCGGGTCAACCCAGCTGGTGCCTGATTCCCACAAGGGACCGGATCCTGGAGGCTCGATGGACGGAGATCAGTAATGGGTCCCCAGGGAGGGCTAATAATGGCCAGTCCTGACGACCACTCATCACAGGCCAGAATCGTGTCCTCCTCCTCGGACATAGCAGGGCTGTTAGTGCTATTAGTATTCCCACTTCACAGATGTGGAAACCGAGGCACGGAAGAGTTAAGAAACTTACCTAAGGTCTCACAGCCACGAGGAGTCAGAGCCAGGGTTCCAACCGAGCTGTCCGGCACCCGGGCTCCTGTCCTAGCCTCTGCCCCACCGGCTGCCGCTGGGTGACCTGGCTAAGGCCATAGCAAGTGTAGGCCCCTGGGGACCCCGGGAAGAGCCGCCTAGTGTCCCTTGGGGCCCCTGGTGGAGCCCAGAGCCAGGAACTGCGGGGAGGCGCGTCCGCACCGGACTCGCAGCCCTGCGCGCTCGCCCTGGGGTCCTGCCTTCGGCCCCGAGGCCCCTGAAGGGCTCAAGGGGTTGCCTGAAGCGCGAGCGGCCGCCCGGCTTCTCTGTGCTCAGGGCCACTCAGAACGTCCCTGCCAGCCCCCCCTGGGCACCTGGGGGGCAGCCGGGGGCAGCTGGGGGCTGAGATCCTGCTGCTTGGGGGTGAGAGCCAGGCCCATCCTGTGGGCGGCTTGCGAGTGCTCACAGCATGGCCTCACTCCCAAGCTGCCTGCGCTCCCCCTCCTCTCCCCTGTTGCTCTTCTTCCCTCCCTCCTGCCCCCTTCTCGCCCTCCTCCCTCTCTCTTCCCCCTCCCCCTCCTCTTCTTCTCTTTCCCCTCTCCTCCCCCTGTCCCTTCTCCCTCCCCCGCCCCTCCTCCCTCTCTCTTCCCCCTCCCCCTCCTCTTCTTCTCTTTCCCCTCTCCTCCCCCCTGCCCCTTCTCCCCC
>CM053571.1:3509508-3551456 GCA_028646485.1 Cryptoprocta ferox
CCTCCCCCCTTTCTTCTCCTCCTCCCCCTCCTCCCCCTTCCCTTTCCCCCTCCTCCCCTCTCCTCCAGATCACCAGTTTTTAGTTATCACATATTTTTGCCTCTTTCCACTCTGGCGGTTTCCTGATGAGGGCCGATGGGCCACACCCGCAGCCCCCCTCCCCCCAGCTGCAAGAAGCATGGCTGAGGCTTTGGGGGGGTGACGGTGCCAGGCCTTCTCAGGCAGGGCAGTGGTCCCACTTACTGTGAACGTGTGGGCCGTAGTGGGGGAGAAGGGACAGCGTGGCCGAGACCTCAAACGCCAGCAACGGAAGCTGTCCATAAATCTGGAATGACTGATGAGCGACCTTGGAGGATTCTGAGCAAGAGGAGGGCGTGAGGCTGTGCGTCCAGACTGAGGAGTGGGCGCAGGCTCCCGCTCTAGGCCGCCCACGGGCGTTTGTCCCGCACCTGCTGTGTGCGGGGCTCCGGACCCTCCCCTGAGTTCTGGAGGCAGAGACCGGGCTCTGAGCCCGGCTGTGCAGCCTCAGGCACGTCCCCCCCCCGCACGTCTCTGGGCTGCGGTCCGCACACCTGTGACATGGGGACGCAGGGAGCACACTGAGACCCAGCAGAGGCCTGTGTGCTCGGAATAAGTGTATTTCCTATTCTTCGTGGATAAACCCCCCCTTCCAAGGGAGACGATCTTGAAATGATTTCTGAATCAGCAACCGTAGCTGATTATTTATGCTCCTGGCGCAGAATAGCCTGATGCCTTTGCTTCACCTTTGACCCATGCCCTGGCTGCTGGGGCCATGGCTGGGGGCTCTCATGTCCCCGACTCCATCGGCCCCACACGTCCTGGGAAGTGTACAGACAGGAATCAGCCGGGCAAGGCCCCTCTTGTCCCCTTCTACCTAGCCACCTGTCCCAGGGCGCAGAAGCCCTGCGTAAAGGTAGAGTTCTTAAAAATCGTGTTCAAAATACACATAACATAGGGCACCTGGGTGGCTCAGTCAGCTGAGCATCCGATTGTTGTTTTTTTAATGTTTATTTATTTTTGAGAGAGAGACAGAGTGTGAGCAGGGGAGGGGCAGAGAGCGAGGGAGACACAGAATCCGAAGCAGCTCCAGGCTCTGAGCTGTCAGCACGGAGCCCGACGCGGGGCTCGAACCCACGAACCGCGAGATCATGACCTGAGCCGAAGTCGGACGCTCAACTGACGGAGCTTCCCGGGCGCTCCAAGCATCCGATTCTTAACCTCGCTTGGGTCATGACGTCATTGTTCATGGGTTCGAGCCCCACGTCGGGCTCTGTGCTGGCAGCGCGGAGCCTGCTCGGGATGCTCTCTCGCTCCTTCTCTCTCTGCCCCTCCCCCACTCACACTCTCTTTCTCTCTCCCTCAAAATAAATAAACTTAAACAAAAATTTTTTTGGGTGCCTGGGTGGCTCCGTCGGTTGAGCGGCCGACTTCAGCTCAGGTCATGATCTCACGGTTCGTGGGTTCGAGCCCCGCGTTGGGCTCCGTGCTGACAGCTCGGAGCCTGGAGCCTGCTTCCCATTCTGTGTCTCCCTCTCTCTCTGACCCTCCCCTGCTCACGCTGTCTCTCTCTCTCTCAAAAATAAAATAAAACATTAAAAAAATTTAAAAAAAAGAAATCTCCAAATCCTTAAAAAAATAAATAAATAAATGAATTAAAAAAAAAAGTCACTCAGAGGCGTCTTTGTGCATTCACGGGGCTGTGTGACCGTCACCCCTGTCAGGTTGCAAACTTTGTCATCGTGCCTCTTAAGCAGGCAGGCGCTCCCCGCCCCCTCCCTGCAGCCCCAGGAAACACTGGTCCTACTGTCTGTCGCTGTGGACCCACCTTGGCGGGCGATCATCCCTCTTCGTGGCCAAACAGTTCTCCGTCGTACAAATGACCACGTTCTGCTCATCCATTCAGCCGTCGGGGGACGCCTGGGTTGTCTCCTCCTTCTGGCTCTTGTGAACAGCTGCTGTGAACACGTGTACACGAGCTTTTGTCTGGACACCTGTCTTCAGGCCTTTGGGACAAATACCCAGGAGAGGAATTGTTGGGTCCCACGGAACCCGTGAAGAAGTCCCCGACGGCGGCCCGCCACGCCTGCCCCACTCTACATTCCCGCCGGCACCGCACGCCGGTTCCAGTTTCCCCACATCCTGCCAATACCTGTTATTTTCTGTTGTTGTGACGGAAGCCATCTGAGCGGCTGGGAGGTGGCACCCGGCCGGCTTGGCTCTGCGTTTCCCTGATGAGTGAGCGTTAGAATCTCTTCCTGTGCTCCTTGGCTGTTTATGGCTCTTCGGAGAACTAGCTCTTCAAGACCTTTGAGCATTTGGACCCTGGATTGCCTTTTCGTTACTAAGATGCGGGGGCTCTTTTCGACGGAATCATTGGCCCGTTCATTCTGCCATTCCACAAACACTCACGGACAGCCCCCCACCCCCTGCCCACTAAACCCCAGATTTCGCTCTGACCTGGCCCTGCTGTGGTCTGCTGGGGAAGCTGGATGTGGAAACAGCCACCGTGAGCCCACCGGGGAGGTGGTTGCTCGAGACACAAATGCCCACCGCCTGCTTCCTCGGTGCCTGGGGGCCAAGGGGCTTGAGCTCGGGGGAGGGGGAGGCTTGCCCTTGGGCACGAGGCTAGCAGAGTTGGCCAGACAGGAAAGGGGAGAGCGAGCGGCACCCCAGGCAGAGAGACCAGCGCAAGCGGGGGTAGCAGGGCGGTCAGAGGCCAGATCCAAGGAGGCCTCTGATTCTACGCCAAGGAGCCTGGGGAGCTACGGATGGCCTTTGAGCAGGGGAGTGATGTGGTCAGACCTGGGTGCTGGCAGGGGGCGTCGGGGGCTGCTGGAGGCCAGGGCTGCAACCATCTGTGTCAGCCCCCGGGGTCCACCCTCAGCCCGCTGGGTTCCCCCGCCCTGTCCAGTTCAGAACCCATTTGTCCAAGCTCCTACCCCCAGCAGGGTTCTGAGCCCAGGCCGTGGGCTTTGCAGCCCGGAGTGTGCTGGAAGACTCTGGGACTGGGGAGCCTGCTCTCAGCGTCCAGGATCCAAAGCGGGCTCCTGCCCGAGGCCCGGAGGCTGGTTCCCATCCATCTCATTTCCCCGGGTCGGTTTTCTGAGCATCTACAATTACTTTGGGCTGAATTCCCCAGATTCCAGCCCGCTCCCAGCCCAACCCGCCCAGATGCTCTTCCGCCATGCCAGCCTCGGGCATTTCTGCCCATTGTGCCCGTGGGAGACCCAGGGGGGTCTTGGCCAGATTAGCGAGTGGGGCGGGCGGGCCGTGGGGATTGGGTGTCGCCGGGGCGCTCCGGCTGCAGCACGTGCTGCGGACTCACGCCACACGGGGACTTTCCCAGCGGGCTGTGGGTGCCTGGCTGCCCTGGAAAAACACTGACTCGTTTCTCTCAAGAAAGGGGCTGGCAGCCAGCGGGCAGGGGGAGGAGGGAACTCAGTGTGCTAGGAGGCCGAGGCCAGGCACCTCAGCTTTGGGGAGCGCCTGGGGGTCTCCCTCGTTCCCACACTTGGCCCCTCCCTAAGCAGGCCTGGACAGCTGTCTGGAAGCCGGATGCCACTTAGAAACTCAGCCGTTGCCCAAAGGTCTGCCAAGACCACCCCCACCTCCTTCCAGCTCGCCCGCCCTCCTCCTCCGGGCGCTCGAAACCCAGTAACGGGCTTTCCAGCTTCTGCAGAAAACATTTCGGGGGTTCCTAAGAAGGCTGAACAAACTACCTCGTGACTCAGCAATTCCCCTCCGAAGGCCGTACCCCCGAGAAGGGAGGACGGGGACTCGGACCAGACCCAACACGCTCGTGTTCACGGCGGTGCTGTTCGCGGTTGCCGGGACGCGGGAGGAGCCCGTGTCCGCTCCCTGGCGCGTGGGGACGTGGAAGGGGGTCCCGCCATGCGATGGAATATGGTTCAGCCATGAAAAGGCACTGACACCTGCTGGAAGGGGCCCGAGGCTGGGAAGCATGATGCTAAGTGAAAGGAACCAGCCGCCAAAGGTCACCCAGTGTGATTCCATCGATGTGAAACGTCTAGAATATGCGCCGAAAGCAGATTCGTGGGTTGAGAGCCTGGGAGAGGAGAAGAGGGAGTGTCTGCCGCGGGGAATGGGGTTTCTTTTTGGGGGTGGTGAGAACACCTGGGAACACGGGAGAGGGGGCGGCTGCGTGACTCACTGCTGCTGAACTGACTTTAAACTGGGTAACGTTATGTGATGTGCGTGTCACCTCCTAAAACAAACACGCCGATAAGGCCTCAAGTGAAGAGAGGGGGGAGCCTGGCAAGTGCCCTCCCGTCTCCGTCCTCAGGTCCTGGAGGCTGTCGGGTTAATTACACAGCACCCTCAGGGGACCACTCGGAGGCTACAACATTGCCATAAAGCATCCCACCCGGCGCAGCACACAATAGGGGCTCGGTTCCCATCCGCTCCTGGTCCCTCCCATGAACCCACCCAGCCATCCAGAAACGGGGGGCTAATAAATAACAGCAGCCGTCCCCGTGGGTCCCTGAGGTTGTCTGGTCCGAGCCCATGTGGCGGCGGTGGGGTGGGAGGCATAGATGTTTATACTCCTGTCTCACGGATGTGGATACTGAGGCTCGGAGAGGCGGAGTGCCTTCCCACGATTATAGATGGGCTGTAAATGGAGTCAGGAGCCCATGGGTTTGGCTCCCAGCAGGGCCAGGTGACTCAGCAGCCGCCTGGCCCAGGAACCCCAGGGGGAGCCCAGGACCTACGAGTGCTGGGGAAGTCTAACGGTCAGGAGTTGGGGTGCCTGTGGACGGCTCGGAGCTGATGGCTGTCAAATCCGGGGCGTGAAGTTCTCTGACTCGGAGGGTCTGTGTGTCTGGTTCAGAGGCACGGGGGAGGGGCGCGGTTCTCACATTCTGGGTGACTGTTGGTTCCTGGATTTGTGACCCTGGTTCCTGGGGTTCCGAGGCAGAGAAGGCATGGGCGCGAGTGCCTTTTCAAGGTAGGATCACGCCTTTTCGTCAGTGGGAAATGGCTTCTTTGTGTTCGGCTACCCGGTGGGCAGAGCTTGGCACACAGCGGGCGCCCGGAACCCACCGGCTGAGGGGCGAGGCTGGGCGGCAGGCAGAGGGTGAGGGCCCCGCGCAGCCTCTCACCTCCCCGTGTCCTCTCCCCTCCCCGCAGAGCGCTGTCGTCCGTCGTGGCCCTGGGAGCCAACATCATCTGCAACAAGATTCCTGGCTTGGCCCCGCGGCAGCGCGCCATCTGCCAGAGCCGGCCCGATGCCATCATCGTGATTGGGGAGGGGGCGCAGATGGGCATCAACGAGTGCCAGTACCAGTTCCGCTTTGGCCGCTGGAACTGCTCCGCCCTGGGCGAGAAGACTGTCTTCGGGCAAGAGCTCCGAGTAGGTAAGGGCACCTCCGGGCTTGCAGGGACCCCCTGTCAGGGCTACAGGGGCCGGGCCACCCCCACCACCCAAGGCCAGCAGAGGCCGCCCAGTGTCTGCTATAGCAGCTCTCTCTGCGCCCAGCTCGGAGCCTGGCCTGGGGGGACAGGGGCCCGGGACCCCAGGGAGACCCAACCGTGTGAGTGGGTGAGGGGCCTCTCGCCAGGCTGTGGGGCTGGAGGGTGCCATTCCCGCGAGGCTGTGAGAGGGTGGGCAGGGGGCGGGCGGTGCCAGCAGTTAGAGACGCGCCCCGCTCGGCCACTGTGGGCCCAGGCACCCCCCTGCCTCGGCTTTGCATCTGGAAATGGGACGACAGTATCGGTCCCTGCACGGTGTTTGGGGGCGGGGGGCTGAGGCGAATGGTGTCACGTATGTGGAAGGAATTCCAGGCAGAGGGAGAGATGCGTGGGATGCCGTACGTGCAGGTGTGGGAGCACCGAGGGGTCCAACAGGCTGGAGGGGGTGGGGGTGCAGGCGGAGCCGGGCTGGGGAAGCAGGGGGGCCCCCACGTCGGTGGCCAGTCCCACATGCTCCGGCTCCATGTCCTCACAGCCCTGAGGGAGGCTCTGTGGTGCCCATTTTACAGGGATGGAGACTGAGGCCCGGGGAGGGGCTTAAAGGGAAAAGTGGGACTTCCAGAGCCCGACCTAGATTGGAATCCAGCGGTGGGACCCTGGGCATGGTGCTCGGGACCTCAGTGCCCTTATTTGCGACATGAGCTTCTCGCCAGCGGGCCCTCCCCTGGGTCCCTCGAGCCCCTCTGGGGCCTGCATCCAGCGGGTGCTCGATAAACTGCTATTGAACGGGTGAGGGTGCGGAGGTGACGCAACCTGGCTTCCAGGAGGGTCAGATGGGGGAGTGATAACTTGGGGGGCATGGCGCCAGGCACGCAGGGGGTGCCCTGTTATTTCAGACCCCAGCCTGCAGGCACGGCGCGTCCTTCCGATCCCAGTGGGCCGGGGAGCCACAGCTGCCGGGACCCGGGCCAGAGCCAAGCTCTGCAGGGCTTGGAGCGCCTGGCATAGGGCTGGGGGTGGTGCAGGGGAAAGCCCCCGAGGCCCCTTTGTGGTGAGCAGCCTGTGGGTGGCACCTGGCCCAGGCGGGAGGGTGGCACCACCCCCTCCCTGGGGCCCCACCACCCAAGTGCAGCTCCCGGCCCCTGGGGAGGGCGGCGCTGCCCGCCCCATCTCCCCGCAGCTGGGAGCGCGTCGGCACCAGTACCTGTGTTGTGCCAGGTGCCCGCTCGCCTCTCTGGCCCCCCACCCCCAAGACTCGGGGCCCCCAGGCAGCTGTGAGCACCCCCTCCCGCGCAGCTGAGCTGTGGGGTTGCCTGCGGCCACAGGATCTGCAAGAGGCAGAGCTGGGTTCAGACCCAGGTCCCCCATCGCCGCCGCCCTGTCTGTTAATCCTCGCCTCTTCCCTGTGCAGAGAGACGGGCAGAGGAGATGGTCCTGGGGCTCGGACTTCACTTGGGACCCCCAGACACGGGCAGCGAGGGGGACGTGGCCTCTTCTCAGGGTCCGGCACCAGGCAGGGGGTTCACTGGTGAGGCACTATCAATGCCCATAAGAAGGCCAAGGGGGGTGGCGTTGGCCCCAGCCCATGACCCGGCGCCCCCCATAGTGGACACTGTCAGTGCCACCCAGATGACCTTTACGGACCATCACGTGGCCCCTGGATCACGGCTAACGGCTCCTAGCTGTTCTCGGAGTCCTGGGCCCAACGGGAGCCCGGGAGAGTTTGCAGCTCGGCCCACAGGGCGGGTCAGCTACAGCCCAGGAGGGGCTGACGCAGGCGCGTGAGGTCCGCCCTCGTGCGGTGCTGTCACGCCCCGAGCTCCCCTTGGGAACAGGCGTCTCGGGCTCTGCTCCTAGGGAGCCCAGGGGACACCTCCTGTCGCTTCGACCAGCATTTCAGAGGCCAGCTTTTTGACACGAGCTGTCCGCGCCCGCTGTCCCCATCCGTCACTATCTTGCTCCCACCACCCCTGGCCAGGCCATTGATGACCTTCGTGTGCCCGACTGAGGCCCTCGTCTGTGGCCGGGCCCCAGCTCGCGCAGCTCTCCCTCCGGCTGCCTGTTGAGCCCCGAGCCCCTGCCCCAGTCGCTTCTCCCCTGGGAACGGGCTCGACGTGCTCAGCATCTTGTTGCTTCAGTCTGCCGTCCTCGGCCCTCCCCCGACCTGGGCACCTGTCGTCTCGGCAGAAACCTGGTGTTGTTTCCCCGTCCGTCCCCCCACCCGGCCCCACTCGCCTGGCAGCCATCAGTGCCTCCTCCTGCCTCCCCTCCAGCCCTGGTCATGCCATGTCACCCCCTTCCTCCAAAACCTGCAGTAGCTCCCTACTGCCCCAGGATAAAATTAATTCCTTAGCTCGGAGTCTGAGAGGCTCCTGTCGTACATCACCCTCACCTCTCTTCATCCCTTCTAGAAACCAGAGCCTCAGCCCGGCCGACTTCCTCCTCTTCCCAGAGCATGCCAGCCCTTTCCTCTGGGGCTTTGCCCCCGCTGCCTGCGGTCCTGGAAGGCCTCTCCCCTCCGCTCTGCTTGGGTCTGATTTCCCTGGAGGACGGCCTCTCAGGCCTCCCTGGCTTTTCCCGTCCGCAGCCCGGCCACCCTCACACTCACGTCCTTCGTCCTCAGAGCCTCTCCGCCCCGGGCGAGCTCAACGCCTGCCTCAGGCTCTCCCTTCAGGCTGCCACAGGGGTGGGAAGGGTGGGCTTCCTACCTCTTGCCCTCAGCCCTCCCTGGCTCCAGGCTGCCCCTTGCGAAGGCCCAGCCCCCAGCTGAGCCAGGAGGGCGCCGGCCGCGGGAGTCCCGTGGGCGCTGCTGGTGGTCGGAGTGGCACCTTCCTCCCGGGGCTCGGCTGCCGGGAGTCACGAGCAGGAAGCGGGGCCGGGTGGCAACGCCAGCCCATGTCAGAGGCATGCGGCTGCCCCGGGCACGAGACGGGAGACGGGCCATGAGTTGGCAGGCAGCCGGGGGCACTCGTGGGAGCAGCCACTCAAGCGGTGCCAATTAATGATTGGCCCCAAGAGGGGGAATGGCCTGGGTGGGCGGGGCGGCCCCCTTCGGGCCTTGCTGGTGACCTTGGGCCATGCCTGAAGCTTGAGAGCTGAAGGGAAACCGCTTCATAGGCAGATGAACCCCTGTGCCAAGGTCCCATCCCGTTTCCGGTGGCACCTGGTGCGGTTGCCTGTCCACCTCCAGGGATGAGGCGCTCACTACTCCGTACTAGGTAGGGCTTTCCTAGATGTCGCTGCGCTGGTTTCGCCCTGCGACCCTCCAGGTGCTCGTTGCTCTGCTGCCTTCAGGGAGTCAGGATCCACAGGCCGTGTCACCTCGTGTCTGGTGGCCTCCGCCCTCCGGCAACCCAAGCCCACCCCCAGGCCTGTTTTCCTCAGTCATCAAGTGATGCTCGTGGCCAGGCCTCCCCTGCCCCGTCTCTTCTGTTAACTGGCAATGAGCTTGGGGAGGGGGGCGAATGGTGTGGGGGGGCACCACCCGACAGGTGTGGGGGGAGCCCTGTATTCCAGGGATGCGTGTTAGAGACTTGGGCTCCTGGCACCGTAATCGAGTCAGGACTGTTGGCAAGGGCGCCCCTGACAGGGTGACGTGTAAGCTGAGACCCAAGAGAGAATCAGAGTGACCCAGACCAGCCTGGGGTGGGCACGGGGAAGGCGGTTCCAGGAGGACGGAACAGCAAGTGCCAAGGCACAGAGGCCACAGGGGATGGTCTTTTCTGGGGATGCCGGGAGGGTGAGCCAGAGAGTGGGGAGACCTGAGGCTGGGGGGGGGGCGGGACTGGGGCACAGTGGACCCAAGGGCCCCACAGAAGGCACGAAGTCTCTGAGCAGGAGAGGGACTTCCCTCGAACCCCGGCTCCCTCCAGCCGCGCCCTGCCCCCAGCCTGAGCCCCGAGCCCCTTGGGACCTGCGGGCACAGGGCACGGGGGCTGCGGCTGTGTGCGCTCCAGCCCCCGCACCCTCCCCCCGGCTGCCATGGAACACTGAATCGTGCCCATCATGTGCGGCTCAGACATGACCAGGCATAGGGGCCGCCCCTAATCCTGGCTCACGTGCTGCCTGGGCCTGGCAGCCTGCTCTGCGGTCGGGGCTCGGCAAAGGCCGTCGGCTCCCGGACCGTCCTCTGTCCCCGACTTACCTCTGAGCATCTGACAGATGAGGGTCTCGAAGCTTCCAGATCAGCCACCGGCAGGACCCCTGGAGAGCAGGGCTGACCTCCAGGTCCTGCACGACTACTGTGTGCCGGGCGCCTTGCCTGGGGCGCTGCCGACCGGGCCCAGGGGGAGATGTGACATCAGTTCCCAGGAGGGACGAGGGCTCTGGGGCCACTGCTGGCCGGGCGCCCTGGAACTATGGTGCGTGCAAACCACAATATGCCGTCAGGGTGAGATCCACGACAGATTTTGGGGCGCCTGGGGGGCTCCGTCGGTTGAGCGTCCGACTTTGGCTCAGGTCATGATCTCACGGTTCGTGGGTTCGAGCCCCGCGTCAGCTGGTTTCCAAGCCTCCTGCCCTCCTGCTGCTGAGGGGAATCATTTCTGTTCGACTGTCCGTGCACTGTAGACCGGGACACTGAGGCTCCCAGGAGGCCAATGACTCACCCAAGGTCACACACCACTAAAGCCTAGAGATTTGATCATTAAAAAAATTTGTTTTATGTTTATTTAATTTTGAGAGAGAGAGAGAGAGAGAGAGAGACAGAGCATGAGCGAGGAAGGGGCAGAGAGAGAAAGATGCAGACTCCGAAGCAGGCTCCAGGCTCCGAGCTGTCAGCACAGAGCCCCACGCGGGGCTCGAACCCACAAACCATGAGATCGTGACCCGAGCTGAAGTCGGAGGTTTAACTGACTGAGCGCCGCAGGCACCCCAGGCCTAGAGATGTGAACCTCGAAGTCCAATGTTGTGCCCCAGCAGGAGTCCAGTTGCCAGGGGGCCATAGTCCTGGGGAGGCAGGGCTCTGAAGCCACACACAACCCATTGTTGGTTTGCCTCAAGCCGGGACGAAGGAACATTCGAGGGCGGTCTGTCTGAGGCTGACCTCCCGAACAAGAGGGCTACCAGAGGCCAGGACTGCAGGAGAGGCCCTCCCAGCCTCCCCAGAGCTCTGAATGCGGGTGGAAGCTCCTGGAAGGCCGGCCCAGCCTGGGACACAGATCCCGGGGCTCGGGCTCATGCTGGCCCTAAGCCAGGCTCTGCCCACTGGGGGCCTGGCGACCCCCCGCCCAGCTGGGGCGTGACCCACCTCAGGCTGCTGCGTAGCGTGTGAGGGCCTCGCTGGGTCAGAGCAAAGGCCCGGGGCGCTCAGGGGCTGCCGGCGTGTTGGGACCTGGCAGCACTTTTTTCCAGGGCTCTGTTTATGACAACGGCAGGGAAGAACTTAGTGTGGAGACACTGACTCAGCCACAGGTGAGCGGGGTGGGGGCCGGGGTGGGGCCAGAAAGAGACAGAGGGACGGATGGGGACACGGGGGGGGGGGGAGAGGAACCGAGAAAGACAGAGACATACAGGAAGAGGGACAGGGAGAGGGCAACAGGCGTGCGCGCGTGCGCGCACACACGCACACAGGCACGCACGCCCACGGCACCGACACAGCCCTGGCCCCCCCGCAGCCGCGCCAGGCCCGGGGTCGAGGCCATTCTGAGGTGGGTAACGGAAGCGGCCCGGGCGCCTTGAGCACGTCCTGCGTCCCAGCTGCTCTGAGCCCTCCGTTGTCACGCTAACTCCCTCACTCATGCCGCCCGGGACCCTGCAAGGTGGACGCCTCCTACCTCCCTTGAGCAGGTGCCGACACGGGCACGCGGTGCGGGACAGCCTGCCTGGCCGTCGAGGGGCAGAACCCGGATCCGACCCGGGTGGCCCAGGCCAGACCCCCGCGGAAACCCCAGGCCCGGTCGGGGCAGCCGAGCCCGGGCTCTGGGCTTCCCGTTCTTCAACTGCACGAATAGGGTTTGGGACCTCGCTGGGCTTGGAGGTGTCTCTGGGCTCGCCTGGCGCCCACCGTCCCAGCTTCCCACAGGACCCCCCCCCCCCACCTGTGCCCAGACACTCCTCCAGCAGGGAGTTAGATGTCAGGGCCGGTGGCTGAGCCCAGTCTGGGGCCAAGGGGCCAGGGAGGCTCGCTAGCCCCACCCTGGGTCTCTGGGCCTTCCCCCCCCAGCTCCTGTGCTCCCTGAAACCTGGACGCGGGCACTGCACCTGCTTGCCTGGGTGACGCCAGGAACTCCTGGTTTGGCCTCGGTGTCTCCTCACCTCCCTGGCCTCAATCTCTCCACCCATAAACTGGGAGTGAGGGGCAGTACTTTCACCCCACTTCTAGGCTTGTGAGGGGCTGCTGGTGGGCTGGGGTGGGAGTGAGGGCTCAGAAGCACTCACCAGTTGGCACTGTCCCACTGGCCAGGCCTCGGGCCTGGAGGACTTGGGGACCACTCCGTCCCTCCTTTCCCCACCTCAGCCCCAGCGGCCCTGTTCTGAGGTTTAGAACCCACGGCACTGGCCTCACTTCCGTGTTACCTGGGGAAACTGAGGCTAGGAGAGTGGAGGACTGCGGAGGGTCCCGGGGAGCCCGGTCCCATCTGGGCTGGCGCCCGTGACGGTGATCAGCAGGGCTGGAGTGCCCAGCGTCCCCTGCCTCCCTTCTGCTGTGCCCCGGGCACCCCAAACCGCCTGTGGCCGAGGCAGGTCCTTGATTTCCCCCCCGACCTGAGCCTGTCCACCACTCTCTTGGTAACAGTCCCCCCAGATGCCCGGGGCCCACATCGAGAGACTTCTGGACTCATCTTTCCCTAAACAGTCCACCTGCTAGGCGTCTTGGCTCCGCCCTCTGACTGTGTCCCAAGCCCAGCCATCGTCCCCTCCTCCACCTGGCAGGCCACCAGTGTTTCTTACCAGACCCTTGTGCCCTGCTCCCACCATGCTGCCCAAGTCAGCCGGAGGGGCGTTTTCAAAAGTCGGTCATAGGGGCAACCTCTGGGGGTTCCTCCTCTCTTCAAGTCCAACCGCCTCCCCGTGGGCTCCCCAAGTCACCGCGGCCTGACCCGTCTCGTGTTCCACGCTCTCTGTGGGGTCGGACCAGTCACGCCCTTTTCTGTCCCCTCTCGGGGCCTTAGCATTGTGGTGTCCTCTGCCTGCACACTGTTCCCTGCACGTGTTGTGCATGGCTCACGTCTCTTGTCACCCCTCCCCGGTCACCCCACCCCCCCCCGTCACCTGTCCTGCTGACCCTCCATGGTTCTGACCTGGGCCCCTGCCTATACTCTCGGGGAACCCAGACGCCGGCCCCCTGGCCGTGCGCTTGGCCTTGGGCTCACCTCCAGGGCTCTGGGGGTTTCGCCTGGAGGGCAGGCTGTGGGCAGTGTTGAGGGTGCCGGATGGGACCAGAGAAGAGGGCAGAGGCTGACCTTGGCCAGCCCGGCTCCCACAGGTGCCGTCAGTGGGACGCGAGGCAGGACAGTGCTCTTCCGCGGCCTGGCAGATGGGGGGGGGTAGTCTGAGCGTGAATCTGGAGTCCTGGGTCAGATCCCAGCTCTACAGCCGGCCTGCTGTGTGACCTTGGGCCACTCACCTGCCTCCTCTGAGCCCGGCATCCTAACTCATGTATTTATGACAGCCCGTCGAGGTAGAATTCACGGAGCCCACAATTCATCACGGTTTCTGGTCTGGACGCAGAGGTGTGCGCACGTCACCGCCACCAATTTTAGAACATTTTTTATCACCCCGAAAGGAAACCCTGACCCCTCAAGCGCCCGGCCTTCGACAACACTCATCGGCTCCTGTCTCTGCGAATGACCTGTTGTGGCAATTTCATATTCCCGGGATCGCACAACTTGAGGCCTTTTGGGGCCGGTGTCTTTCGCCTCCGTGGTGCTTGAGTCCTTTCCTGGCTGAGGGCCGTGCCGTCCTGGGGCTGGACTCCCTCTCGTTCCTCCGCTCGTTGCCGCTGGCCAGGGGGGCCCTTCCCACGCTGGGGGTGTCGTAGATCACGCCGCCGTGTTCACGCAGAATCTCCTGTGTGGGCACACGGGTTAGTTTCTCTTGGATCTGCACCCTGCGGGGGAACTTCTGGTTCCATGGTAATTCTGTGATTAACTTCCATGTTTTGCAAAGTTTATTTATTTATTTTGAGAGAAAGAGAAAGCGCGCAGGGGAGGGGCGGGGCGGGGGGGGGGGAGAATCCCAAGCAGGCCTGATACGAGGCTCGATCCCATGAACCGTGAGATCAAGAGTCGGACGCTCAACTGACGGGGCCGCCCAGGCGCCCCTGTGATCAACCTCTTGAGGAGCCGGCGGTTTCCCACGGGGGCTGCCGTGTTTTACGCTCCCCGCGGCAGCGTCACGGTTGATTTCTCGGCGTTCTCGCTGCCCCTCGTTGGCCTGTTTTGGCCTTCCTGGGGAGGGGGGTACCTCCCTGCGGTTTTGACTTGCATTTCCGTGAGGCCGATGACGTGGAGCATCTTTTGGTGTGTTATGGGCTGTTTTTAGGTCGCCTTTGGAGAAACGTCTCTTCGGATCCTTTGCCCATGTTGAGTTGGGCTGTTTGCCTTCCTGATTCTCGCGTTGTAGAAAGTGCCATGGTTTTTACAACGGGCAAGTACAGGTGGGCCGAGAGGCAGGGCGATCGGAGCCGTGTTGGCCACAAGCACGGACGTGCGCAGGCGCACGCGCTCATTCACACTCACGGGAACCGCATTCACACGTAAGCCTGGGTGCATGCCCACGGCCACCCGCGTGTGCGCGCATGCGCACGGAGATGCCGCGTGTGGCATGTCCCAGGCCCTCCGGCACAGCCGCTCAGCCGTTTTGGAGCAAGCATCTTCATTTTGCAGGTAGGGGGATGGAGACAGGGACTGGTCTCCTTGACTGGCCCAAGGTCACCCAACAGGCCACTTTGAGGGTCTAGACTTGAACCCCAGGTGAAGGACTCTGAGCCTCCCCTCTGGGACTGTGTGTGGCCCCAGACTTTGGGCCTCACCTCAGTGACTTGAGAACCTCCGGTCTGGACTCCCCCACCCGCTGAGCTGCTGTGTGACATGGTCCTCGGGCTCCTTGCTGGGGACAGAGGGATGGCACTGGAGGGTCCTCAGCTCTGAGGTCCCAGATTCTCGGCTCCCCTTCTAAGAATGAACCAAGTGCCTTGCCCATCTGTCTCTCCCACCTGCAGTTAATCAGGTCATTACGAGCTCAGTTACGGTCTTCAAAAGATCGTATGCCAGGGCCCTGTGGACGCCAGGAAGCGGCAGGTGGCTTTAGTGGACAGTGAGGGGAACACACGGGGGATACGGAGGAGGGCGCAGCTCTCCCCTGGGAGGGTGGGGGTAGCTTCCCGATTTCTCAGGAGGCACATGTGTCCCCTCCGGGAGCTGCTCGCCAAGATTTGCCTGGAGTCCAGTGTCCCCCTTTGGGTCGGGGCAGGGGATGACGGGATGGACCAGGTCCTGCTGTCCTGGGCAGGCGCCCTCGCCCTTGGCACGGTGGTCTGGCTGGCATCGTGAGGGCCTGGGGCAGGCTGGAGGCTGTTCTCGCTGAGCCTGGCACCCGGCAGGGCCACTGAAGTCTTGACTTTGAACAACCTATAGGAAAGAAGGAATAGAGCTGGGTGGTCCTTCCCCGAGGGGCCCGGTGCCTCAGTTTACCCACGTGGCAGTGGTTTCTGAAGACTGTGCTGCTCCAGATGTTTTATCCTGAATATGCGTCCGGCCCTAGGAGGAACCCGAGTGATGCCTGGGCCCGTCCTGGAAGCCCAGGGCTGTACCTGGCCAACCCCGGCCGCCTCAGGCCTGCTCGCCATTTGCTGATGGTGAGTGAGGGCTTTGCTCTCAGAGCTGCTCCTGGGCACGGAGCAGGTGAGAATTGTGAGCCCCCCTTGGTAAATGGGGACACGGGCTCAGAGAGGGTTTGCGATTTGCCTGCAGCCACCCAGCAGGTATGGCCCCTGCTCCAGGGCCCTCCTGCCTGTTCCAGCCTGAGCGCCCCGCTCCCCCCTCTGCTTTGGTGAAGGCTTGGGCCCTGCAGGGCTAACGGTTCTTGCTTTGACCTGCTGGGCACCAGAAACAGACTGCCCAGGAAACGGCAGGCCCTGCCTCAGGGGTTGTGTACACAGGGACCCACTCGGGGCCCATGAGGCCACGAATCCGGGGTGGCCAGCGTGCGGCCTGCCTGTCTCTGGCGTTTTCCAGGGGTACAGCTGGTCACCGGTGCCAACTCTGGTGCCTGAGGGTTCAGACCCATGCTGGGAGGGGGGATCGATGCCAGGAGGGCCCCCTAGACCTCCGGAGACTAAAGTGTGCCGGACCCCAGGAGGCCACCCGTGCAGGCTTGACTCAGCTCCCCACCACCGGACACAACTGCTGTGCTCAGAGGGCCACTGCCTCTCTCCGCCGCCCCCAGCCCGTCACCTGGAGCAAAGCGCTTCCCGCCTCGGGGCTGGCTCAGTGTGACCATCCTCGAGATGGTCTGAGCAAGGGGACCGACTGCATGGGGTTTCTGGGAGCATGCGGGGCTTGGGGACAATGCTGGGGGGACACAAAATAATTGGACGGGGGTCCTGCCCACCAAGCCGACAGCCCACAGGCACCTGGCAAGAGCCCGGAGGAGGGTGAGGGTGACTCACCCTGATGGGGTCCCTGGAGCAGGGGCATCCCAGCTGTGTCCAGAGTGTGGGAAGCTGCGTGGGGACACAGGGGCGCCTGGGTGGGCATCACGGCACCAGGCCACTCCCCTGATGGAGCGCCGTGGCGTGTGCAGCGAGCTGCATGTGCCCCCAGGCGGCCCGGTCAGGTGGCCCCGCAGGGAATGGTGGGCGGGGCTGGGTGGGGTCAGGCCTCGGGGTCTGGGGAGCCACCAGTGGTCGCTGAGCCGGGCCCACGGGTTTGAGGGGCTTCTCTCTAAGCCCAGCACCCACCTGT
Source organism: Cryptoprocta ferox (assembly GCA_028646485.1). NCBI lineage: Eukaryota > Metazoa > Chordata > Mammalia > Carnivora > Eupleridae > Cryptoprocta > Cryptoprocta ferox. Next base: position 3,525,867 of record CM053571.1, read on the forward strand.
TCTCACCCTGAAGGCGGATTGCAGGCAGGGCCCCTGGGGCCGGCGAGGTGGCCCCAAGGAGTGACCTCGGAGGGGACCGACCCCCACCCCGTCCAGGTCTGTAGAACAGCACAGTGATGCCCCCGCCCCCGTGGGGCTGCCGTGACTCTCCCCGACCTACCCCTGGCCCCCCCATCACCTCCCCTGGCCTTCATGGCGAGACAGAGGGTTTGGCTCATTAAAACCAAATAAAAAAGGAATTAGCGGGAGTGGCAGCCCTGTGAGTAACCGATGAGTAACTGGGAGTCTGCGTGGGGCCTGGGTCTAAAGCAGGGGACGCCAGGAGCTGGCACCAAGGATGGAAGGGAGGCTTTCGAGAAATGTCCTCCAGGTGCACCGGCCCGGCCTCCGGGCCTGCTTGGGGACCGCAGGACGGCAGGGTGTGGGAGTCGCCGGGCGCATGTTGGGCAGGGGAGGGTCGGGTGGCACGTTCCGGGACGCCCACTCCGTCCTCGCTCAGCCAGGGCTTGGCCGTGGCACTTGGAGCTCCGTCGGCCAGGCCTCTCGGTGCGATTGCACAATCCTTTGAGATTCCTGCCCCACCCCCCGGGGCGCCCCGTTCTCGCCGTGCCCTCCGTGAGGCCAGCTCCCGCCCCGCGTTCACCTGCCGGCCGCTCGCTGGTCCCCGAGGTCCCCAGGGCGTCCAGACGCCTCCCCCCGGGGCTGCATGTGCCCCCTTGGTCTCTTCTGCCCCAAATCTCTCAGCGGCAAAGAGCCCATGCGGAGCCCCAGGCCCTGAGTCCCTCCCTCTGCCGCTCTGGGCTTTGATCCCACTGCCTGCGTTCAGCTCCTGCCCCGGCCGCCCACCGCTGGGCCGACGGCCTCTCTGCCTCAGTCTGCTCACCTGTGGGATGGACCAGGGACGGGCCTGCCTCGCACGACGGTCCGGGAGCTCGGCGAGGACGGACGTGGGGGTGAGGGTGTCTGCGCGCCAGGGGAGCTGGGGAGAGGCGGCGACGATGAGTGACGTGAGGCTCTGCTGACCCGCTTTGCCGACCAGTGCCTGTAGCCAGAGGGGCCTGAAGCCCAGACCCGCCGCACTGGCCCCGGGACCAGGACAGAACGCGCACCACTTTGTGGGGTGACTCCGGCCGCCCTCAGCCAGGCCCCCAGACCTCCACGGCCTCTCTGCTTATTACTCTTGAGCTCATACTTCTAGCACCAGATCAGCAAACTATTCCTTTTTTTTTGTTTTAAAGTTTTTATTTATTTAATTTGAGAGAGAGAGAGAGAGCAGGAGGGGGGCAGAGAGAGAGAGGGAGAAAGAGAATCCCAAACAGGTTCCGTACCAGCAGCACTGAGCCCGACGCGAGGCTCGAACTCACGAACCAGGAGATCACGATCTGAGCCGAAGTTGGATGCTTAACCGACTGAGCCCCCCCGAGCGCCCTTTTTTTTTTTTTTAACATTTATTTATTTATTTTGGTGGGGGAGGGGCAGAGAGAGAGAGAGAGAGAATTCCAGGCAGGCTCCTGCTCAGATTGGAGCCTGACACAAGGCTTGATGTCACAACTGTGAGATCGTGACCTGAGCCAAAATCAAGAATCGGACGCTCAACAGACTGAGCCACCCGGACGCCTTCAGCAAACTGTTTCGCACCTTGAGCCTTTGCTGTGCCCACTGCCAGGAGTACACACACCCACATGCGCACATCCACACACACACACACACACACACACACTCATGTACTCACAGGGCGTTGACTCTTAACTTCTTGTTAAGACTCACTTTACTTAAGGTGTCTGTCCCCTCCTCCAGGAAGCCTTCCCTGACTCCACCCCTCACAGAGACAGGTGGGGACATCCTCCGAGGTTCCGTGACGCCCAGTGCCCCTTCTTACAGAGCTCTATGGTCACCTCCCCTCCCGGAGCCCCCGAAATACTTTCCCGCAGCCTCCCCTGCGGTGTGTGCCTGCGTGCCCGTGCGCGTGAGCTTGTTGGCAGGCCTGCTGGGCTTGGGCAACACTAACACCAATGGCAGGGAGTTCGACGGCCACTTCCCACCGGACGCCCTTCCCTTCGGGTAGCCTTGACCTGATTTAGAGCTGGGGAGGGCGAGCCCCGTATTCTCCCTGTCCTTGACCCTGTGTCTGCCTGGGAGCCCCCAGCCAGGCTGCCTCGACAGTGCAGGGCTGGGGCTCCTCGGTGCCCCTCAGAGGGCACCTGTGCTGACAGATGCTTCCCATGGTAGCGGTGCTAGGGGACAGCGCCCCACGCCGTTGGTGGGCAGGCCCCAGGTGGCGGCGTGCGGACCCCAGGTGGTGGCGTGCCGACCCCGGGCGGGGTGGGGGTGGGGCCGGTGTGGGCAGGAAGGGCCTGGAGAGGAGCAGAGGCTAGACGGGAAGGCAGTGGCAGCCCTGTGTCCTCTGCAGACCCCGGTCTTGCCAGGGAGGAAGGGACGCCCAACGCCAGCCTCCTTTAGCTCTTCTCAGAGGAGGGACGTTTTCAGGAAGCCGTGGCTCGTCCTTGGTGGCAGAGGTCGACCAAAGCTTCCTGGGCACTGGGTCTCCAAGACCAGCAGGCCCTCAGCCCGGATGGGAGAAGCCCCAGGGAACAGGAAGCCCAGCTGGGCGAGCCCCGCCCCCCGCAGCAGGTGGGTAGGTGAGGAGGTGGACCCCAGAGCACACATTCAAGGTCGATCACACAGCTAGCATGCAGGCGGTGCTTAATGGATGTTCATGGAAAGGAGTTGACCTTCGACCCTCTCCGGATCTGGGGCGATCACTCCAGCCCCCGCTAACAGGGACAGCGGCCAGGCGCCCGGAGGGGCCTGCTGGGGCTTTCCGATCACAGGCACAGGCTCTGAGCGACTACAGGGGCGTCACTGAGCTCCATGCGCACAGTGCCAGCCACTGAGGACCACACAGACCCGGCCGTGGCCTGCAGAGAGCCCCGGGGCCCACAGGCAGGAGAGGCTGGGCCAGGGTGGCAGGATGCCCAGGGCCCAGCCGGAGCCCGTGGAATATAAAGGTGAACTGGCACCGGACCCTTCCATCTAGGGGGCCGTGGACCCCCGTGGAGCCGGGACAGCTCGGCCACAGGGCTGACGGGGCAGACAGCATTGCGGGTGATGAAAGTGTCAGATCTGTGACCGGTGGAGGTGGGTAGCCTGGGCCCCCTTCTGGCTGGCAGTCCGGAAAGGCTACCTGGAAGAGGAGGCATTAGAACTGGTCTTGGAAAGTCATGAGGATTTGGACAAGTAGAGGAAGGAAATTCCACTGGAAAGATCAGGAAACCCCCAGGAGCACATGAGCAGCACCGGAAGGAAAGAGACGTTGTTTTGGGCAGGGGATGGGGACAGAAGGGTGGGGAAGCCAGCTGGGCTGGGACTGAGGGCCTTCGCTGCTCAGGCGGAGGACAGCAGTGAGGGTGCGGGGTGGACGTGCCCAGACTGCGCTGTGGGCCCCCTGGCTGGTGGCTGGGGCTGGGGGTGTGGGGAGGCAGGGAGGACGGCACCCAAAGTCTGGGCAGTTCAGTGGGGCATCTGAGTCAGGCAGGGGTGTTGGAAGAGAGGAGGGACCCAGGAAGCCGGGGGCCTGGTCATGGGGTGACAGTCGGTGGTCAGAGACGGGAAGCTGGCAGCAAAGAGCCCGGAATGGGGTGGTGGGTGGGTGGCGGTAGGTGGGTGCGCTGGGAGACCAGCGCCAGGAGGCTGGCCGAGGGGAGGGGGCGGGGCGCAGACCCCACGTGCCCCCTCGCAGCCCCCGCCCCTGCTCTCCCCCAGGGTTGGGGCGCTTGGGACAGGGAGAGGAGGTGAGGGTGGCCTCTCACCATATGCCCGGCACTGTCCTCGCCACAGCCCTGCAAGAGGGGTTCCGCCCGCCCTGCTCCGCTGAGCCCGGAGCTCGGAGAGGGCGAGCGCAGAGGTCAGGGTCCTCACCGCGCGCTCCCACCCCCCCACCCCTGCAGGGAGCCGGGAGGCCGCCTTCACGTACGCCATCACCGCGGCCGGGGTGGCCCACGCGGTCACGGCCGCCTGCAGCCAGGGGAACCTGAGCAACTGCGGGTGCGACCGGGAGAAGCAGGGCTACTACAACCAGGCGGAGGGCTGGAAGTGGGGCGGCTGCTCCGCCGACGTGCGCTACGGCATCGACTTCTCCCGGCGCTTCGTGGACGCCCGTGAGATCAAGAAGAACGCGCGCCGCCTCATGAACCTGCACAACAACGAGGCGGGCAGGAAGGTAGGGCAGAGGTAGGGCGCGCGGGGCGGGTGGGTCCGGGGCCTCGCTTGGGCTGTACCCGCCCTGAGCCTCTCCTGGGGGGGCGGTCCTTGGGGTTCTGAACCCCCAAAGCTGTGCTGGGGTGGGCCTGGCCAGCCCGTCCGACCCTCGCAGCGGCCTTTCGGTTCCCATTCCAGAGGAATGAAGACTGAGGCTAGGAGTCGGGAAGCGATGTGCACACGGCCAGCAGCTGGGGGCCGGCAGGGCTGAGACCAGGGCGCAGTGTGGGGGTCACAGTCCCAGTCCCTGCCCTGGTCCCAGAGGGGTCGTATCAGCACGCCAGGAAAGCTTCCTGGACGAGGTGGCCTTTGGCTCGATTGCCCCGGGAGAGCAGCCTGAGGAAGGGCGGAAACTGCAAGTTGGGAGCCCTGGAGGGGCAGCCAGCCTCAGGCAGGGGGCGGGCGCAGCGTGGTGGGGCAATCACGGAGGACTCTCAGGCAGTGCCACACTGGGGCAGAAGTCAGGGTGAGCCCGGCCCCGCCTCACGGAGATGAGGGCCCCAGATACTGGGCTGGGAGGAGCGGCCGCCATGGCGGCAAGATGGCCCGAGATAGGGCGCCAGCCGAGCGGAACGCCGCCTCAGGCCTGGGTCCCCGGCCCGGGGGCTGCACCCGGGGCACCAGGGCTGTGGTCTCTGCAGGCCCAGGGACGGTCGCGGGCTGGGGCCACCCGTGTCTCACTCATTCACTCAACAAACACTCCCCACCCCTTCTTTGTACCCGGCATCAGCGAGGCTGGGCACGGGAGAGGAGGAGGAGTAAGACCTGGCCGTGGCCATGGGCGCCGCTAGGGCACCGACAGGGTCCGCTCAGGGGTGCAGAGGACGTATCCAGGAGCGGTGAGAGCCTGGAGACGGGGGAGGGAGCAGAGGCTCCCTGGAGGAGGCGATGTCGCAGGAGGGCAGAGAAGAGCACAGGCCGGAGGAGGTGGCACGTGGAGCGGGGGCGGGCTGCCCGGATCAGGCCTCGAATGCCAGGCCGAGGGACTGACTTGATCTTGTAGACGCGGAGGCTGCGGTGCAGCCAGTGGTTCTTGAGTTGTTGTCCGGTGAGTGACTGGGCACACGAAGGAAGAGGCACGAGGGACCCAGTCTTTGCCTCCGAGGAGCTGACACACAGCGCGGAGGCTCCAGTCTTCAGGCAGGGACACATCCCCGCCTGTGCCGCGGGAGGCAAGGTTCTTAGCCTGGAGGCGTGGGGAGGGCTCCCAGGAGGAGGAGGCCCCTCTTAGGTCCCGAGGAAGGGCTTTCCAACAGCCCCGGGAGGCGGGTCTCACTATCTCCCTTTTGCGCACGAGGACAGTGAGGCCCCAGGCGGGCCGCAGAGACGCTGGCGGCCCCGATGCCTGGGCTCCGGTTAGTGCTTCGTGGGGCGGGGGGTCCAGTAGGCGGCAGAGGGCATTCCAGGCACAGCGGCCAGCGCAACGACGGCCGGGGGGTGGGGGCGGGACGCAGGTCAGGGGTGCGGTGCCGTGAGGCCTCTGGCCCAGCTCAGGGGGGCCCGGGACGCGCGGCCGGCGCGCGGGACGGGCCTCTTGGCGCAGGGCTGCGAGGGCCAGGCCGGAGTCCGGCCTCTGGGTGACAGGTGCCGTGGCAGGTGCCTGCGGTCCCTGCGGCAGTGATGCCAGCAGCCTGAGGGCAAGGGGGCCCGGGCGTAGGCAGGTCGGCATGTCGGGTCTTGAACCCGGAAGCCGTAAACTGAGACGGGGAACAGGAGGAGAGGGCCCGGCAGGGCGGGGCGGCCCCCTGGCTCCGGAGGGCTCAGCAGCCCCGACTCTGGTGCTGGCGCTGCCCCCGACTGGGCGCGAGTCCTCCTCTGAGCCTCGCCTGATCATCTGCACAGTGGACACAATGTACCTTGCGCTCCTCCCCCGCCGCCCTTCCAACAGCCCCCGACCCTGAGCTGGGGCTCTTGGCAAAGGCCCCACCGTGGGTGGCGGCAGTGACCCTGGGGGGTGAGGGTCCTCTTGCTCCCAGCAGCTCTGATGATGGGGGTGGGAGTGGGCGGAGCCGTAGCTTTTGAGGTTTCCGCAAGAACTGGGCCTGGATCCTCACAGGTCACCCCAGTGCTGGGGTGCCCTGGTCCCCATCATAGTTTGTCCGGGCCGCCCCCACCCCCTCCCACTTGTTCAGCGCCCCGGAGGTCGGGTGGGAAGCAAGCTGACTGGTACCACGCGAGGTCCCTGAGCCCGGGTGGCTCCGAGCGACGGAGATAAGTATTCTCGTAGTTCAAGAGCCGGAAGTCCCAAATCCAGGGGCCGGCAGGGCCCCGTTCCCTGTGATGGCTCTAGACTAAGGCCCTGCCTGCCTCTGCGTGGCTCCAGGCGCTCCTTGACTTGTGGCCGCATCATCCCGTCTGCCCCCCTCTGCACACGGTCCCCACCTCTGGGTCTGTTTCCTTGTGTCCCTTACAAGGACTGTGTCCTCGGAGTTAGGGCCCATCCTGATCCAGGTGGGCTCATCTCACGCCTTAATACGTCTGCAAGGACCTCTCTCCAAATAAGGTCACACACTGAGGTTCTGAGTAGACATAAATTTGGGGGAGACACTGTTTAGTTCACCACATCCCCAGGGGGCCAGGGTCAGACAGGCTGAGGGAGACCTGCTCACCGGCGGCTTCCCCGAGGCCAAGGCCAAAGCCGCCCTGTCCAGCCCCCTCATGGGCCGCGTGGCCTTTACCAAGCAGCTACCCTGTAAGGCAGGAGCTTGTTCAGCTGGGAAGGCCTGGGCGCTGTCATCAGGGCTCCTCTCGTGGGTGACGGAGCTCTGGAGTCAGTGACGGCACTGGGAGCTGGGGTCGGGACCCCCGTTAGCTGGGGCGCAGCCCTTACCTGACCTCATCTATGATCGTGAGGGTCCTGCCCCAGGGGGCACATCCTTCCCGTTGTCTGAATGGAAGCCCGGGTCCAGGGAGGGGTGACTTACGCCAAGTCCCCAGCTGAGAAGCCGGGCCCCCGGGCTGGACCGCACCCACAGCCACCTGTCTCCCTCACGCCCGGGGCGCGGACCAAATAGCTTCACTTGATGCCCACGCCCATCTTGCACGGCAGCCCCAGGTGACAGGGTGTAGCAGATGTGGGCCTCGCCCCCCAGGGCGTCACAGGTCAGGCCACCACTGAGGGCCCAGAAACAAATGTGTGAAGCAGGCCACGGCGCCGCAGGCCACTTCCCTCGGTGGTCCCAGGCTCAGAGCCACCTGCCTGCGGCTGTTGCCTGAGTGGTGTGCAAAGTGCTGTCACTAGGCTGCCGGGGACCACCCCCCCCTCCGGCCAGGCCACAACTGTTCCCAGAGCATAGGCCACACCCTTGTTCCAGAAAGAACAGCAGCTTGGCCTTTTCCTGGAGGCCCCCACTCCACCCCCACAGGACCGGTCAGGGGAAACCGAGGCCCCACTCCTCTGGGCAAGGCCAGGTCACTCAGCACCCTCCCAGGTGGTCTCCTGGGCCAGCAGGCTGGCGCCACCATCGCTGTCACTCTTATCTCGAGGGCACTGGAGAAGGAAACGACACATTCTTGAATCCCGTGATCACTTCCCAGGAGAGGCTCAGGCCCGGGGGACCCGGCCAAGCGAGGATGCGTCTCCTTGCTTTGCAAACAGCTGCCCGGCCGGCTTCATCTGCCCGCTGTCACCAGCCTGGCCGTGCAGGGTCTCAGTGTGCCTGGGCAGGAGGGCAGGCGGCGGAGGCTGGGCTGCCTGGCCTTGGAGAGGACAGAGAGATGGGCAGGAGGACGTTAGGGGCGGGTGGCAGCACCTGAGACCGGACCGCCCGGCCTGCCTACCCCTGCCAGGTCTCAGGCCATCACGACCTCAGGAGGAATCTCTGGGCCAGCAGCCTGGGGTAGGCGGCACTGCCACCCAGGCTGGGGACTCTGAGAGAGGCATCGATCTGGTCACTCTTAGCCTGAGGGGCGTACGTGGCAGGCAGTGTGGCCAGGGCAAGAGAGGCTTGCCGGGCAGGTGAGTGGGGGAAGGGTCTTTCTGGGGAGGGGAAGGTTGATGCAGAAATGAGCATGGGGCAAGGGCGAGGGAGGGGAAAGAGAGGTCTGAGCAGGATGAACAGGAGTGTGGGGAGAAGGGTAGGAGGCAGGCAGCAGGTCCAGATGTGCCTTCCCTTGGTGGGGGGTGTCCCACAGACTTCTGGTTCATGCCCTCAACCCAGACACCCCCTGGTCCCACAGTTCCGGTTCTGAATGTTCCTTCCCCCGGGTGCTGGGGGCCTCCCCTTCCTCCTCCCCCCCCTCCTCCCAGCCTCCCCGGCCTCCAGCCCCAGGACATCATCCACAGGATGCCGGAGCAGGGAACCCCACCCACCCCCAGATCCCAGACACCGGCTTCCCAGCACCCACGTGATGCTCATGTGGGCCGAACTTTTCCTCTGCAGACCTTATGCTGCCTGCTCCTGAGACACCCTCCTCTCTCCATCCACACCGCACGCAGGCGCCCCTCCTCCAGGAAGCCCCCTTTCCACGGCAGGGGGAGGCTCTCGGAGCGCCCACACCTTGCCGTTTTGTGTCGGCTTCCTCTTCTGCCTCCCACACTGGGCTGCGAGCCCCCGAGGTCCTTGCCTAGGACCAGAGCCCCATCCAGCCAGGGTGGGGAAGGTGACTGGGATAGTAGCTGGCCCTGGGGGATTCCTTCCTTCCTTCCTTCCTTCCTTCCTTCCTTCCTTCCTTCCTTCCTTCCTTCCTCCCTCCCTTCTTTCCTTCCTTCCTTCCTTCCTTCCTTCCTTCCTTCCTTCCTTCCTTCCTTCCTTCCTTTGCTGTGGGGCTCCTGGTCTGGGCCAGGGCTGGGGTTCTGGCCCAGGAAGCAGAGGGTGGCCAGGTTCCTTCAGGGCTGAGCTGCTGAAGTGAGGCCAGCAGGGCCCAGACAGCTGACAAATGGCCCTTCTGCAACCGTGGGGCGGCAGCTAATGATTCCTCATCTTTAATCAGGCCGGCTGGCAGGGTCCTTTCGATCCAGGTAAATGAGTACCTGGGGTCAGGGCTGGCTCTGGGAATCGGCCTTCCGGGACCACGGAGGGAGGCCCAAGGAAAACACACCCTGCACCCGCTGCGGGCCCTCGGGGAGCTGGGAGAAAGAACAACACGGGTCGGGGCCCGCTTCCCAGCAGACGGCACGCCTGGGCCTCGCTGACCTGTGCACTCACCTCCCGCTCGTCCACCCCCCTCCGTCCTTCAGCAAACACGCAGCGAACACCAGGCTTTCGTGAACAGCCGGCCATTTCTTAAGCACCAACTACATGCCAGGCCCTCCCCCAGGCATGAGGGCAGGACGGAGGGGTGGGGATCTGCAATTAGTAGGCACCTACGGTTGCTGGGCGTGGCTCACCGTCAGGCATCTCCTCCCGACCTGACTGGGTGCAAGCACCAGCTTTGCCACACCGCTGCCCTGTGACCTGTATGCAGCAAGTCCGGCACGGCCCGAGCCTCAGTTTCCTTCTCCGCGCCTCGACCTGAAGGGTTGTGAGAATGTAGTGAACCACATTTGAGAAACATACGCCGTGTTCTGCCAAGTTCTGGGTATTCTCACCGGACCCTCATAAGGCCCTCCGCAGCAGGGACCTACGCTCAGCAGCCCCATTAAATGGACGGGGAGACGGAGGCTCCGGAAGGGGAGGCCCTTAGGCGTGGTCATGCGGCGGGAAGACGGGGAGCCGGCTCCAGGCCAGGCTGGGGGAGAGGGCAAGTTGGGGGGGGCGCCCAGGCCCTGCTGGTGAGCACACCCGGCCCCTGCCCAGTAGCCCGCCGGTCCTGGCGGGGTGGGGGCGGGGCGCCCGGCCCTGGCCCCGCCCACACCGGGCCCGCCCGCTCGCCAGCTGGTGCCGAGGGGCGGGGCGCCCGGCCCTGGCCCCGCCCACACCGGGCCCGCGCGCTCGCCCGCGGGTGCCGAGGGGCGGGGCGCCCAGGCCCGGCCCCGCCCACCCTGAGCCCGCGCCCTGTCGCCCGCAGGTCCTGGAGGAGCGCATGAAGCTGGAGTGCAAGTGCCACGGCGTGTCGGGCTCGTGCACCACCAAGACGTGCTGGACCACGCTGCCCAAGTTCCGCGAGGTGGGCCACCTCCTCAAGGAGAAGTACAACGCCGCGGTGCAGGTGGAGGTGGTGCGGGCCAGCCGCCTGCGGCAGCCCACCTTCCTGCGTATCAAGCAGCTGCGCAGCTACCAGAAGCCCATGGAGACGGACCTGGTGTACATCGAGAAGTCGCCCAACTACTGCGAGGAGGACGCGGCCACGGGCAGCGTGGGCACGCAGGGCCGCCTGTGCAACCGCACGTCGCCGGGCGCGGACGGCTGCGACACCATGTGCTGCGGCCGTGGCTACAACACCCACCAGTACACCAAGGTGTGGCAGTGCAACTGCAAGTTCCACTGGTGCTGCTTCGTCAAGTGCAACACGTGCAGCGAGCGCACCGAGGTCTTCACCTGCAAGTGAGCGCGCCCGCGCCGCCCCCGCCGGCACGCGCGCGCCCGCGGGAGGGGTGGGGGCGGGGAGCGCAGGGCGCGGGAGGGCCGCTCCCGCCGGCGCCCCCTCGCCGCCCTCAGGGGCTCCTTCCCGCCGGTCTCGTCACTTCCCGTGGCCTAGCGCTGCTGGGAGGGCAAGGCCAATGGCACCGCTGCCCCTGACGGGGGGCCCAGCGAATTCCTGTTCTTTTCTCCGGGGAAGTGAACCCCGAGGACACTCACGTCCTGGAAAGCCAAGCGAGACAAGACTCTGAGTGTCCCCCTCCCCCACCTGGTGGCACGGCCGTGGATGTGCCACGCCGGCTGACCCCACGCGGGACTTCTTCCCTGGCCGCAACAGCCGCTGGGCTTCCCCCGCCCCCCGACCCTGGGGGGTCTGGGCAGATGCTGACACATTTTATTTATGTTTTCTTAGTATCAGAAAAAGATTCTTAGCACTAAGGCATAGCCAGTCCTAACTCTGTACTCTGTGTTAGCCATTCCCTCCTTGCCCTCTGCTCCCTCCCCCGCCCCTCTAGACCCCGGGGGGGGGGGGGGCATCTCTGCACAGCTCCCTCCTGGCCCTGCCAGGGGGCCCCTGAAGACAGCCACGGACAGGGATCCTTCTTTTAAAAAAATCATATCAAATCAAAATGTCACCTATGTCAGGTTCCAGGAGTGCTGTGTTCCCTCCCTAATGCTGTCACCCTCCCAGCCCCCCTCCAGCCTGGCACCCAGTTTACAAAGCCCACCCCCGCCCTGCCGCCAGCTGATGCCCTAGGACAGCACTGTGCTGGCAGTGGGCTGGTGGGGGGGGGGTGTTCAGGGGCCTTTGCCTTCTTTGGCAGAAGCGGACACTGAGGCCCAGAATGGCTCAAGAATTAGCCAGAGACCCTGAGGCCGTGAGTGGAGGCTCCTGCCTGGGCTCGGGCATCCTGACCTCCCCGGGCCAGGGCTCCTGACCCTGGAAGACAGTACTCTGGGAACATCCATGTTGGCATGCGACTGTCCCCATGTTTTGAGAAATCTGGCTGCGCCCCTCGTCCCCTGCTGCCAGCCGCACTGGGGCCTGCGCCCTCGGAGGTGCCTGCTGGGATTTCTCTAGTAGCCCCACGCCCAGTCCTACTCCTTTGGCCCTGATCCCAATGCTGAGAAAACTTGGATCCACGATGTCACTCGGCCAGGGCTCCGCCTGCTGCCCCAGCAGGTGTCTGCCCTCCAGACACCTCCCCCAGGGTCCCCACATGCACACCCCTCTCTTAAAGTTCAACTCGCCCTGAAACCTGGGAGAGGAGGACGAGAAGGGTCCCGCTCAGTTCTAAACCATGAGCACGGTGGGGAGGGGCCCAAACCCTGGGACTTGGGGCTGACGCATCCTCTGCGAACATTCCCACCCTCCCTGGGGGAGTCTGAGGCACAGAGGAGGTGACCTGCCAGCAAGGATGGTGTGCAGCTGGGACCCGGTGTGCCCACCACTGCTCCCCTGCCCTCCCCCACCCAAGTGTAGGGTGTTTACTTGTAGAAACCTGTGGAAATGTGTCCTCAGGCAGCTGACCAGACAAGGGGGCTAGACATTAGCGGGGGCTGAGTGACATTGTCTGGGCCCTGGCGCTGGCATCTACCCCGTGTGCCCCTGGTGATGCCAGGACACTCTGTCAGCTACTGTTCCGGGCACTTCCAGGCTGCCAGGAATGCCCCCCACCTGTGCACCCTCCCCCCCCTCCCGCCTCTCCGGGTCCCAGGACACTGCTGAGTCCGTGGGCCCCGCACCCTCTGCCACGGAACCTGGTTAACTTATATTGTTATATAGCGTTAAAATGTCTATCATGTCTTTTAAATTATTGTGACCTACACTGGGTACTGGAGGGAGGGGACAGCCTCGTGCAGCTCCCCGAGCCAGGCTCCTCCTCCTGCTTGAAACAGACTCTTGGGGCCTCCCGATGCCATCGAGTCACGCGCACTGTCCAGGCACCCCCGCCGAGACCCTGCCCTCCTCAACTGTCTGCCAGCAGCAGCCCTTCCCTTGGGCGAATGGGGATCAGTGTGGCCCGCCTGGGGCGGTGGCGGTCCGGGCACTGCGTGTCCCCGTAGCGCCCCCCACTTCAGGAGAGCTGCTGGGTTTCCGACGGGCTGTGTCTCGCCTTCTCTGAAGGGGAGCGCCCAGCTCCAATAAAGCTGGAATCAGAACTGAGTGTGTGTGGAGCCCGTGCGATGCCCCTGCAGCTCTTGCCCCTGGGGGATGGGGACCCATGTGCCGTCCATTGAGGGTCAGGCCCTGAGGCTTAAGCCCCCTTGGCCCTCAGATGCCCCACCCTTCTGATTCTTTACCCCTTTTGCAGGCTGGGCTGGCACATGCCCACGTGTCTCCATTCTCACACCTTTGCCCAGGTCCCAAGCAAGGCCTTGAGTCACGCCAGCCTCCAGGAACCTTTGGGGCCACCACACCCAGCAAGGGCCGCTGGTGGTGGCCGGACATAGACCTGAGGCCTCTCTGGACAGCATGGGCCCAGGGTGTGGGGACGGCAGGCCATGGGCCTGGGTGGGGGTTGTTCTCTGGAGAATGGGCTGGGAGGAACTTGGCGGTGGAGGACCTGCACCAGGAGGCCCTGGCCCCTCTGTCTCCCCCTGTGTGTCCTTCTGTCCCCGGCTGGCCTCACCACCCCTATGGATCTGTCAGTTTTGTCTGGTGGGGTTTGGTCCAGGTGCCCCTTGCGGGGTGCCCCTCACCCTCTCCAGGCAGGGGAAGGCGGCCTGAGGCCCCCGGCAGCCCCTGGCTGGCCCCTAGGCTCTGCTGCTTCTCCCTAGAGGCCCGGGTGTCGCCGAGCCTCCACATTGCGGTAACCGTGTGAGCACGGCAGGGATGAATGGCATTCTTGCCGAGGGCCGGAAGGCATGCGGCGGGGCCGGTTTGGCCACTGCCCGCTGTCCCGGCAGCCTGGCATCGGGCGGAACCGCTGATCAAACAAGCCCCTGTCCACGCTGTGCCGCCGGGGCACCCACGGAGCCTGGCCCTAGACCCAGATCCCAGTGGACGGGCTGCCAAGTGGGCTTTCCTAGGAGGACATGTCCCTGTAGGGTGGACAGATGCAAAACACCGTGGACTTGGAGCCCAAGCCCATTCCTTCCTACATTCGGGCATGGAGAGCTTCCAGGGCAGCCCTACCCGATAGATGGCCTCAGTTTCCCCATCTGGGAGAAGGCAGGGGCCCGGGCCAGCACTCAGTGGTTAGTGGGGCCTGTGGGGGCCGGGCCTGGGCTGGCTAGTTTGGCAGGGGGCCCCGGTTCCCTGCGAGACGGTAAGCAAATCCGCGGTGGCGGCTGCCTCGGAACGCGGGGTCCGGCTACTCCCACAGGGCCAGGAATGAGGAAGGAGCTGCGAGAATGCCCCGGCCCTGGTGCCCAGACTGTACTTACTTCTTGGCCACGGTTCAACCCCAGCCCCGGCCTCCCAGGGCCGCCCCGCACATCCTCTGAGGGGCCCTGCCCGAGGCGTCAAGCCCACACCGCCCAGCCTGCCTGGGGGCCCACCTGACCCCCAGCCCAAGGCTCCGCCTCTGAGGCTAGGATTTCAGGAGGCTCCACCTTCCACAATGGTGGCTCAACCCCGTCCGGGTGATGCCCCTGCCCCCTGGGCTCTGGCCACGCTGCTCTTAGCTGACTGGGGATGCTCTGTCTCTGACGGCAGAGTCACCCGACAGCAGTGAGTCACGTGGGCCCCGCCGCAGGATGTGGGGACACTACCACCCATTCATTCATTTGTTTCTCCCTCATTCGCTGGATCCGATGGTGCTGGAGGCTGGACGCTGGTCTGAGCCCTGGGAACAGCAGTGGCTCGTGCCTGGCCTTGACCTCCAAGGTCTCTGGGTCCTCACTTGGCTCTCCTGCCCTGAGCGGCAGCCTGTTCTCGAATGCGGCTGCTGGCCGAGATAGCCTGGGAGACAGGAAGGGGTTTTGGGCCGGTGTTTCCACAGCTCTGAGCCTCGGTTTTCCTCTCTAGAATGGGTACAGGGGAGCAAGCTGTGCCAGCCAAGCCGGGCTCCCTCTTTCTCGGTGTGGAGGGTGCCCCTGCCCACGCTTTGCTCGAGAGCTTTAGCACCAGGATCTCCCCCACCGCCCACCCCCCAGGGCTGCCCAGGCTGTCCATCCAGCTGCTGTCTGGAGGCCAGAGCTCGCAGGGGGCTGTGGCCCTGGTGGACAGAGGTTCGCTCCTTGGTGTGGCCTTCGGAGTCCTTCCTGACCCTCCGTGTCATCTCCTACAGCCCGTCTCCACCCCCTGCTGGCAAGCCACCGGTCCCCAGAGCGCCCCACCACCGCCTGCCCCTACCCAGCCTCTGCCTCAGCTGTGCCCTCCGGCCAGGACGGCCTTTCTTCTGCCACGTCCCTGGCCCACACCCCTCCTTCCCATAATGTCCTCCTTCCCAGCAAGCTTGCTGGGGCTCCTGCCCTCTCCTGCACCCGCCAGTCCTGGGAAGTGAGAGGCTCTGTGGAATACTGAACACCCCCCACCGTGCCGGACATCGGGTCTGGTTCGCAGGTAACCACAGCCTTCACCCCCTTCCCCACATAGGTCACCGCTGGCTCCATTTTACAGATGGGAAAACCCAGGCACAGAGAATCAAGCGTTCTGTCCAGCAGAGGCAGAATCAGGATTTGAGTTCACGTGCTCCGGGGTCTTCCCTCTACCCAGCTCATCTACCTCCTCCCATGAGGGGAAACTGAGGTCCTAGGGCGTTGCCCAAGGCCGTGCAGAGATGTGTGGGAAGGGAATGGCTGAGGCTAGACCTGGGGAGGAGGTGAGAGCAATGTTCCGTCTTCACTCAGGACAGAACAGGAAAGACCGGGTTGGAAGACAGCAGGCAGGATCTGGGTTAGACATCTGGGTGAACTTCACAACGCCCAGAGCTGGGAGGCAGGTGGGCTGGGGAGGAGAGGCAAGTGGGGGCTGTCGCTCTTTGCACTCTGGCAAACAGGGAAAGTGGGGGCTCCCCTGAGCGGAGGAGCCGGGGCTCGTCCCAGAAGATTTCAAGCCGGGAGCAGGGCCGCCAGGCCAGGAAGTTTAGCCGGATGTCAGCCTGGGGCTCGCCCACTGCTGTCCTGACCCCTTTCCCTCCTCTGGGTCTGAGCTTGCGCCCACCTTCCTTCTCTGGGGTGCTGCCCGCCTGCCTGTCATGTCTTGCAGGGCCCGGGGACCCAGCAGCCCGGTCCGGGCGTCCCAGGACCTTGTGAGTCTGGGAAGGCCCAAGGGGGTTGTAGGTTCGGCACTCACAGCGGTGCCCAGCAGAGGCCCAGGGGGTGGGCAGGTGGTTGGCAAATACCCTGGGGCTCGGGGCTCCCTTACAGGGCCCCCCGGGCCCCGGGGGGGAACAGCGCCCAGGCCGGCTGCCCTGCCTGGCCCTTCCCCTGTGACCTGGGCCTCGTGCCTCCCTGGGCACAGCTGGAATTCCACGGCCATCTGGGACTTTGTAGAAAGGAAAGCCCTCCCGGCCTTGCGAGGAAGGGCCCAGAAGCAGGCAGCGCAGGTCCAGGACCAGGGGTCCTCTTACTCCACCTGCAGGCAGAGGCCAGTGGCTGGCAGGGCAGGACTGAGACACCCTCCAGATGCCGGACACAGGTGGCCTTCCTGGGGCCTCACTGGTCTCCCGTGGGTGGCCAGCCCACCCACCTTGAGGCCTGAGGGCAGCCTTCGGGACTCTGGGGCCTTTCAGAACTGACCCAGCAGGGGGGTCTGGGCTGGCAGCTCTGGGCAGGACCCCGGGGGGGGGGTGCTCTGCAGGTGTCTGCAGCTCCGGAAGGAAGTGCCCCGCCTGAGCCGCGGGTGCGAGGCCACGGCTGGGGCCATTCTGCTGGCTTGGCCTGTGTGAGCTGCGGGGGGGGCTTTGCCCAAGGCCCCTCCCCTGGTTTCTGGCTCAAACCCTCACTTCTGGCTCCTGAACCCCTTGGCTTTTCCACCAGGCGGGACGGGATGCGGGATCCATGCACTCACACACCCCTTTGTGCACTTGCCCGTCGTTGCTGAGCTCCTCAGTGCCCAGAGCTCAGCCAGGCGCGGCGGGCCTCCAGAGCCGAACGTGAGATGAGGTCTTCTCTTCATCGGCAGCTGGGATGGGGGACAGAACGGTGAACAGACAGGCCTTGTCACGGCTGCCATGGAGGGAAGTAGGGTCTGGAGGGCGGCGGAGTGTGGAACCTGGCCTCGGGTGGACCTTGGGGTAGTCAGCGAAGGCTTCTTGGAGGAGTTGGCATCCAGGCTGAGGCCCAGGAAAAAATGGGATGGAAGAAAGGAGGTGGGAGGGACACTGAAGGAAAAAGAGATGCTTCGGGCACGGGAACGGAGGAGGCAAGGGAGACTCTGGTAGGTCCTGGGGTGACTGTGCGGTCCGTGGAGTGAGGGGTGTGGGGGGCTGGGCAGTGAGCAGAACAGAGCTTGAAAGGCCTGTGCCTGATGAGGTTCCAGAAGGCTCTGGAAGGCACTTGAGCCTCACGGTTTCCAGCATTTGACAGCACTCCCGGCCTCTCTTCCCCTTGTGGCCAGCACAGTCTCGTGCTTTCTGGGCAAAGGGCCTGCGTGCCGGCTGGCTTCCCTGACCCCCAAGCTGCTGTCTGGAGCCCCTGTTTCCCAGCAGAAAAGTATCTCAAATAAGAGTCCTCGGGCTGTGAAGGGTGTAGGGAGCGAGGTGGCGGCAGGGCCCCTCCATCACCGTCCCTCTGCTGGGCTCGGGGGCCAGGGCTGTTGGTTACCAGCGCTCTGCTAGGCCTTGGGCTGTTTCCCGAGGTCCCACCAGCTCCATGATGACATTCGAGGACGGACCTCCAGGCGCCTCCTCTGGGCCTCAGTCGCCCTGTTTGGACTGGCTGATCCCAGGGCCCTCCTCGGAGCCAGGATGGGCCCCGCCCGGGTGAGCACTGAGCAGGCCGCCCCCAGGCCCGCCCTCTCTGCGCTAACAAGGCCACGCCAGGACCCTGAGCTTCTCCTTGCCAACCAACCCGGGAGGGGGCGTCCTGCCTGCTGACCGAGTGGGGGCGGCCTTGTCGATACGTCCTATCGTGGGCATGGGCGGCCCAGGGAGGAGAGACCCATTAAATCTCAAGGACAAGGACTCTGGGAGAGGGAGGGCAGTTGGTGGCCACACATGTGAGCCACCAAGACTGTCTCCAGGAGCTGGGAGAGTGTCCCTTCCAGGGCGGGGCATCTCAAAGGGCCCGCAGGCCATCAGGGTCTGCCAGCACCACCTCGTGGGGGAGACTCTGGGGCAGGCCTCAGGCCGTATCCTATCCTGAGAACTTTCTCTGGGCCAGAGCTGCTGAAGAGAGCTGGGAGGGGTCACAGTCCTGGGCCGGGGAGGAGGGCGGGCAGGCTCTGGTTCTGGGAAGGCTGCCCTCTCCTCTTTTTTTTTTTTTTTTTAATTTTTTAAATGTTTATTTATTTTTGAGAGAGAGACGGAGCACAAGCGGGGGAGGGGCAGAGAGAGGGAGACACAGAATCGGAAGCAGGTTCCAGGCTCCGAGCTGTCAGCGCAGAGCCCGACGCGGGGCTTGAACCCACCAACTGTGAGATCATGACCTGAGCCGAGAAATCTGACACTCAACCGACTGAGCCCCCCGGGCACCCCTGCCCTCTCTTGTCCTGACATCGGAGTTCCCTCTGGAGGCGAGAATCTCTTTGCCTCAAGGTCGCTCATTCATTCCACGAACACTGTGCACCCCCGCCACGTATCAGGTGCAGGGGAAGCCACGAACGGGGGCCCGACAGTCTGGAGGGGGCACAAGACAATAGGCATCTATGGGAATGTAATAAACGCCGCGAGCCATCAAGTCTTCAGCATGGCAGAAGGAAGAAGCCAGGGCAGGTGATCTAAGACGAGCAGGGGGTCAGAGTGGACCATGGTGAGCTGGGTGAGCTAACGCATGGGGGAGACCAGGAGGGTGCTCCAGGCAGAGGGGCCGGCCAGGCCAGAGGCGTGGAGGAGAGGGAGTCGGGGTAGCTGCAGGGGCCGGTGTGGCTGGAACAGAGGGAAGGGAGAGCACAGAGGCGGGAGGCGGGCGGCGCGGTGGGTGGGCACCTGTGAGGTCTTGCGCCTTTCTTCCCAGCGCCCGGCACCGCGGGCATGTTGGCAGGTAGGGCTGTGGTCCGCCGTCACCTCTAACAGGGTCCCCTGCTGGGAAACGTCTGAGGGGCTCCTCCCTGCAGCCTGGAGGCAGGGAGACTGGTGAGGAGGCTGAGGTAGTCCAGGCGAGGAGCGGCAGAAGCAGCGGATTCGGGGTTCGTTTTGCTGCCAGCGCAGCGGCGTTTCCGGAGGGAAGCTCGGGCTTGGGCAGGAACCCCCGGAGAAGGCCAATGGCACGCTCAGCCCAGGCCGGGCGGCCCAGCTGTCCCTCGAGTGCAGTGGGGAGGGACTCAGCCCAGGGCTCAGGCCAGCCTGCTGCTCTGAGGGAGGCCGGAGGGGCACCTGCGCTGTCTTCACCCGTGCAGCCTCGGATCAAAGGTGCGGTCAGGACAGCGGGGCCCCGGGGAGCACGCTGGGACTCTAGGTCCGATACTTCCTGCCTGTGTGACCTTGGCCCCCACTCTGCCTCAGTTTCCCCTCTATAAGACAGGAAGAGAGTGCCCGCCTAGGGACCGTGACCCGCGAAGTCAGCAGCTGCCCCCTCCCTCCCGCCCCTCCTGTGCCCACTCCGCTTTACAGTTTGCACATTTCCCGACGACTCTTTCCTGGCTCAGGGCCCGGAAGCCCCAGGTCCCAGCCGCCCCCTGGTCCTCGAGGCCCCCTCTCTGCTGGAACGCTCTCCGCTCCCCTTCCTCCTTGGGGGCCCCTTGCCTTTTGCTGCCCCCTGCCTGAGGCTGCGCCTCAAGGTCCTCAGGGTCCCCTGCTGTCCCCCTCGCGGGGCTGTCATGACCATGAAGCGCCCGTCTCTCTGGGCGGCGTGGCCACTCCCACGCCGCTCCCGCTGGCGGGACCCAGTGTATCCCCCTGACTGCTTCTGTCGCTCTGGGACTCCCTGGGACCTCTCGCCCCGGACTCCTGTCTACATCCTGGCAGACCCCCTGCCCAGAACCCCCACGTCCGTGTCCCGACCGCAGCTCCGGAATCCTACCTTGTGTAGCTGGGGCACCTGGGCCCGAGATGAGACGGGGCCATCTGGCGGGCGCCCACCCTGCTCAGACCCCTCGAACGGGCCCATTGCATTTCCCCACTTACCCTCCACCCCCCAGGGGCCTACAGGCTCCTCACCCACTCCTCCCTCCTCCTCCCCTCCAGGCCCTCCGGCCTCCCTCCCGGCTGCCCTGATGTCACGTCTTCCGGGACGCCCTGGCCTGCACCAGGTGCTCCTTGCTACCCCGTTGGCTGTGTCACTGCTGTCTGTTTACTCTGAAATGAGGGGGGGCATTCCTGTCGGGTGAAGGGTGGGTGCCCCAGGGCCCTGCCGCCTGCCCGCTGGGTGTGGCCGGCCGGCAAGGACGTGCCTTCTGCGCAGCCGTAATGGGCACCTTCATCCCATAATCATCATCTGATACCTCCATACCCCTGTCACCGGCAGTTAAGTCAAAACTTGGCAGGAGCCCCGGAGGGCCAGGCCAGGCCTTGCACAACTCGGGGTGGGGCGCAGGGGCGGGGGGAGGAATCCCCACAGGGACGCTGAGATGCTCCTATTTTTAGCCTCCAGAAGAAAACTAAACCCCAACACACACAGCATGCAACACAAATATTTGTTTTTATTCTTAAAAGGGCTCGGATGGCGGGCTTGGGGCCTGAAGCACACGCTCGGCTGAGCCACGAAGCCTGGCCTGTCCCCACACGCCCCACCCTGCGCTCCCCCCCCTCCACACCCCGGGGTACCCCACCCTGCGGGCCCCGCCCACCCTCACTGTCCTGTAGGAAACTAGCCTGGCAACTTCCCGCCTCCCGCCCTGCTCAGCCCGGTGTCCCTCCAGCCTGGAAATCCGGCCTTGGCCTTCGAAAAAGCCCTGCTCTGGGGAAGCCTTCCCCGGCTCAGGATTCCCTGCAGCCCCGGGGACAGGCCCCCCATGGGCAATGTGGGGGGCAGACGACCCCCTATTTAGGAGCACTCGTTCCGATTGCTCTGCATCAGCTCCCGGGGAGGGAGGGGGTACAGCTCTCTCACCAAGGCTGCCCTGGCCACCGACAGGGGCCCGGGCAGCTCTGAACAACGATGCGCTTTCTCGAGGTTCTGACAGCAGAGTTCGAGGCCAAGGTGTCGGTGGGGCTCCGTCCCCGCGAGACTCGCTCCAGCTCCCGGTGGCCGCCCGCAGCCTTGGCCGGTGGCCGTGTCCCTCCAGCCTTCAAGGCCAGCACCCGCTCACCTGTCTGTGCTTCTCACGTGGCGGGCTCCTCTGGGCGCGTCACAGCTCCCCCTCGGAAGGTCCCCTGTGATTGCATGTGGGGTCCTCCGGTCATCCAGGGTCATCCAGAGTCATCCCCCGTCTCAAGGCCCTTCCTTAACCACATGTACCCTGGAAGCTAACAGCTTCTGGGGTTAGGACCTGGATGTCCCCGAGGCTGGTAAACCCTGTGATGTCTCCGTGAAGACAGAGCCCTCCAGAGGCAGTGGGGAGGGGCCCACCAAGACCGAGGACAGACCAGAAGCTGCTGCATCCAGAGCTTGGGGTCGGGGAGAAACGCAAGCCCTGGGCCGCATTCCGGACCCCCCGGCAGATGCGGGGCCCTCAGGGGAGGAGCAGGCCTGGGCTGGCTCCGCTCACACTCCTGAGCCAGCAAGGAAGCAGCTGTCTGAGTCTGGCGGGGGTCTCCACGGCCCATGGCTCCGAGGCCCCTCCCTTGAGGTGTTGCCCCCATAAACGTTCGGTAAGCCGTGGCTTTTAGCCTTCTTGTGACTGCTCTGTCCCCACCATTCCCTCCTGCCCAGGACTGTCTGGTTCACCTCCTACTTGGTGAGGGTCTGTCCAGGATGCCTGAATTCCTCCTGTCTGTGGCCCAGCCTGTGGGGCCCATGAGGTGTCCTCTGACTGGGGTGCTCTTTCAGACCTCTGCGTGGCCACCTTTCTGCTCCTCAGGCCTCAGCTTGGCGCTCACCAACCCAGAGACCCTTTTATTGTTTATTAATGTTTATTTATCATTATTGAGAGACAGGGAGAGTGTGAGTGGGGGAGGGGCAGAGAGGGAGACACAGAATCCGAAGCAGCTCCAGGCTCCGAGCTGTCAGCACAGAGCCTGATGCGGGGCTTGAACCCACGAACCGTGAGATCATGACCTGAGCTGAAGTGGGACGCTTAACTGAATGAGCCCCCCAGGCGCCCCTCAGAGACCCTTTTAGTCTCCAAACTTAGAAGCGGTCCACTCCCCAGACCTCTCACCCAGCTTGTCCCCCGGGCTTCTGGTTGGTTGGGCCACCACATATGTCCTCGGATGGGACTCCTGCTGGCCCTTCATCGCTGCGGCCCAGTGACAGGGCCTGGAGCGTGGCAGTAATACAGCAATGTTCTGTGGACCCAGTGGGTGGATACGTACCAGACATTGGTGCGTGATGAGAAAATGCCTTAAACACCAGAACACAGTACCTGAGGACAAAATACCTGGTGTGTTGCACCTAGCAGAGCGAACGTAGGAGCAAGCAGATTGCTCCAGCTAGGCAGGGAAGGGGAGCGGGGGTGTGGGGGTAGGGGGCCGTGGGTGGGGAGTGGGGGGCTGGGCTTGAGGCCCTGGCTGGGCTCAGGTTACAAGATCAGAAGCTCAGGTGGAGCCTTTGTCCAGCGAGTGCACTTATTAAGCGCCCACTGTATACCAAGACTGCCCAGTGAACAGGGTACTAAGGGCCAGGTCCAGGGTCGCTCCCAGGCCGGGGGCTGCACAAGGCCCTGAGTCCGTCCTCGGGGGTCCAAGAGGTCGTTCTGGAGAAATGCAGGAGGCTGACATCTTTCTGTCCTGCTGTGGGGCAGTCAGGACGCCGTGGGGCTCAGGGCGCACTGAACCAAGCCAGGCAGGCCCGCTAGGGCAGGGGGTGCCTCTATCCGCACACACAGCCAGCAGGAAGTGTGTTTGGAGGGGAGGGGTCCCCAGGGGCTCAGGTGGGTGCAGGGTGGGGCGGACGCTGGCACATCGGGGCTGGTCGCATGGTCTCCGGGAGCCCCAGGCTCCGTCCCGAGGCTGCTGGCCCTCAGACCCGCCTGCCCAGGGCGCCTCTGCCGTGGCCAGCGTTGACCGTCAGGGTTCCACAGAAGAGTTAGTTTGCCAAAGGAGCCCTGCTGCTAAAAATGCCGGAAAACCACGAAGGGGGTCCGAGGCTGGAGTTCCGTGGACGGTGTGCCAGGCTCAGAGAGGGCCCTGTTCTGCCCCAGGCCACACCGGCGGGTCCCCTGGCGGCTCCGGCTTCTCAACGCCCCGCCCCCACACCGGGGCCTGGGACAGAGCAGCCCAGCTCTGATCCCGTCACCCCGCCCTCGACTGGAGGTCCTGGAGGAAAGTTCCAGCGGAAAGCCAAAGCCAGGAGACTGTGTGCTCCAATGTTCCTAAGTGAAACTGGCACATGAAAGACAAGTTCCAGAAATGCTTGGAGAACTTTTAGCTATGCTAATTAGTCACTGAGGTCACAGGTCAGGGTAGACGGCACAGGGAAGCCGTGGCTTACCTGCGACCGTGGTCGATGCCACACCTGCCACTTCCCCGTGGGTCTGGCTGCCGCTGGCCACTGCTGGCCGTCGTCCCGTGGAGAGGGGCGCCCCGGCAGAGTCCACCTGTGCCTGCGGCCGGGGGTGGGGCTCAGTGCTGATCAGACCTCAGGAGGTGACACTCCCGAGACCCCAGGCCTCCTGTTTAGACGCGATGGGGTGAGAAAGGCTTGGAACTGCTTGAAGGAGCCGCCAGCAAGGGGACCGGGCGAGGACCGCAGGAGTCGGGGCCTGGGTCGCTGACTCTTCTTCCACCCCTGGTGACCTGGCAGTGGCCCGGTGACCTGGGGGTCAAACCAGTGATGTTCTCACACCTCCGCCACTGCTGGATGTCAGCTTCGTCTGGAAGACGTCTCCCCCGGGGGCCCCACACCCGGCACCTGCCCCCAGGCCCCTCCCAAAGGTGACAGGTGAAAGAAAGAAGCATTGAAGGATGCATCGAAGGATGAGTGAGTGGATACGAAGGAGGGATGGAGGGAAGGAGTGGACGAGGGAGCAGAGGCCCTTCCCCAGGAACCCAGACCCACTCAGCAGGCCTGAGGGGCACGACCCCAGGCCCCACCTGGGCAGAACCAGACAGGGGTCAGCCCAGGCTCCGATCCGCAGGGCCTCGCTGACTGCTGGGTCTTGAACACCTCAGCAGTTGCCCTGCAGGACCGGTGAACATAGCTGGAGTGGCCCCTACTCAAACCCACAGGACCTCAGTCACTCCTTCCCCCGTTGGTTCACCTGCTCCCCCCCGGGCTGGCTGGCTCGCTGTCCCTTACCTAAGGTGACCTTCCAGTCCCTTCTGCTGGGCAGACTCCTACACATCTTTCAAAACCAGTTCGTGCATCCCCTCCTCCAGGAAGTCTCCGTGCTGTGCAGACAAGGGCAGGAGCAGGGGCTATGTCGTTGTTTTGCCAGCACCAGCCCCAAGCGCCCACCCAAAGGCAGGCCCGGAGCAGAAGCTTGGGGGGCTCACTGCCGGGGGGAGGGACTCCTGCACTCCAGGCGCCAAGGGGCAGAGCAGGGCGAGGGCCTGGTGTGGCGGGAGAGAGTGGCCTCGGTGTCAGTGCCCGGCCCTCCTGTTACCGCCCAGGCCTGAGGCTGGGCGGCCTAACCCCTGGCCACCTCAGTTTCCTCTCCTGTAAAGTGGGGGCTATCTAAACTCACACTCCGAGGAGTCTAAATGGCCCGGGCGAGGAAGCGTGCCAGGCACGGTGCCAGGTGTAACGCAAGCGCTTAGCTTCCCCAAGTTTGCGGCTCGAGAATGGCAGCCACGGACACAGGAGTTAAGCCCCAAAGATGCATTGAACTTGAGAGTGTGGATGAGGCTCTTGGGACACGCGGCCGGATCTGCCCCACGGGGGGCTCTTCCTCCTCCCTGCACCCTCTGTGGCTCCCAGCACCCCTGAGCCCCTCAGGGGGCAGGGGGTGCTGGTCAGCCTGGGGCTTGTGCACACCCTCTGTGGTCCTTCTGGGTGACCCGTGGGGCCGGGGACTGGGCGTGTGAGGGTCCTGCCTCATTCCCCTCCGGTCTGGTGGGCTCAGGCCTGGGAGATTCCCTGGGTCCTCCCTGTGTGACCTCCCAGCCCCACAGCCACGGCCCCGCTCCTGGGGGGGCCTCCCGCCTTTTTCTGGGGATGCCTCGGAGTCCAGGGGGCCGGCAGGCGGGAACCAGCACTGGGGGGGCAGGGGGGCTCTGGTCTCAGGACAGAAGCTCCCCTCTGGGGCCTCGGCCTCCTCACAGCCAGGCGGATAATCCCCACCAGCATTGTGGGAGCCGAGCTGGGGCCCTGGGAAGATACCCCAGAGCCTCTGCTTGGGCCCCCGGGAGGGCGGGCGGGCGACCTCTGGGGTTTTCACTGGGGGCCCCGCCCTTGGGGTAATTGAGAAAGCGGCTTCCTTTTAATTAAAGCTCTGCAAAGGGCCTGAGCCCCCCAGGAAAGGAAAAGTGTAGATGCAGAATAATTAGCCAGACAAAAGGCAAATCCCCTTAGCAGCTCCCCGGGCCGTTGCAGGTTAATTGGTTGAGGCTCTAGCCCGCCTGCCTCCCCGGGGCCAGACACCCGGGCTTTCCCCGGCCTCCCGCGGCTCGCTGACCCCGAGGCCACACCTGCCCCACTGTCCGGTGTGGGAACCCAGCAGGGACTCCGCTTGGCCTCTGATCTGCCCCTGCCCTGCCAGGTCCTCTGCTGGCCTCCTGGCCCCTCCCTCGTCCTCGTCGTCATCCGCCCAGAGCCAGGGGGAGCCCTCGGGAGAGCCCGGGCC